>PVLC010016109.1:0-28152 GCA_004027655.1 Graphiurus murinus
ACCTAAAAAAAAAAAAAAAAAAAGGCTGGAGGGTGTATGTCAGAGGTGGAATGACCCTGGATTCAATCCCCAGTACTACAGGAAAGAAAAAAGAAAGAAAGAAAAAGAAAAAAAAAAGTTATTATTAGCCGGGTGTGGTGGCGCACGATTGTAATCCCAGCATTCAGGAGGCTGAGACCGGAGGATCCGGGTTCGCGGCCAGCCTCGGCTACCTAGTGAGGCACTCCACAACTTAGTGAGACCCTGTTTCAAAATAAAGAATAAAAAATAGGGCTGGGGGTATAGCTCGGAGGTAGAATGCCCCTGAGTTCAATCCCCAGTACTGCAAAAAAAAAAAAAAAAAAAAAAAATACTTATAGAAAACATTATTTGATGTTCATCTGAAACTGGCCATCTTGTTTTTATTAATTAAATCTGGCAAGCCTAATTACATTGTAAATTTCAATCCTTTCTCTTTCACTTGAAAGCAAACTCCATGAGGGCATAGAGGTGGTTTCTTGGATTCATTGCTCGAATCTCCAACATCCAGCGGCTGGGCTTTGTCAGGCTGGGCATACAGAAGGCACTCATAAGTGTCGAGGATTAAGGAAGAGAGCACACGTCAATACAGCACAGGCTGAGGATTTAAGTGCTAACTGGGCAATTCATGCCACATTCTCATCTGGCTTCTACTGTCTCCTCGGAAATTTTTCAATTGTAACGGGGATTCCAAGGATGCAAATATTTGCTTTCTGGTCCAGATACTGGATTAAGACCATCAGTACATACCAAACTACCAAACCCCAGGCAAATAACAGCTTACAAATCCTACGAACACAAGTCACAATTGAGCCATAAATCTGGCAGTGAAAACCAAACTCCCCCTCCTTTTTTTTTTTTTTTTTTTTTTAACATACCCCCATCCACGCCTTGTCTTGCTAATTATTCTCTCTCCACCTATAATCACAGCTGCCCTAACCCTTACTGCTCTATTGAGCTCTGATCCTATAAGCTAGGAAACAAAAGTGCCTCTATCAAACACTATCCCCTACTTTAAAATCTTGGCCACATGGAAGTGTGGGCAGGCTCGTCTGCTGTTCTCACAACCGATTAGTGTTAGTTCTGACTCAGTTACTTAGACAAGACTTTGTAATTCCCTCCCAGTGACTCCTGTATTTACTCAGCTAAGTAACTCCTGTGACCTGTGGCATTCTTCTCACGGGTATTTTCCAAAGGCAGGAAGCCAGACAAGAGATTGAAGCCCCAAAGACACACCTTTTTCTTCAGAAGCAGAAAATAAATGCTTCTTGCCCGTGGTGGTTTGAACTTTGAGAGTTTTCACTCCGAAGGAAGATAAGTTTTTTGCTTGTTTGTTTTTTCTTCATCCTGTCCCACATCTCTGGAGGAAAAACACACACACACTAGACAACATTGGCCTTTGTGCAAATAAGTTGTCACATATGTTCTTTCTTCCCTTAAAAATTCCTTTAAGCTTTGTTATGACTTAAGTTGTTTGTTTGTTTGTTTTTGAGGGCTGGTCTCGAACTTGGCCTTCTGAGTAGTTAGGAATTAGGCATGTGCCACTGTACCTGGCACATATCAGTATGTCATTCTTTTTTTTTTTTTCTTTTTTGTGGTATTGGGGATTGAACCCAGGTGCATCTACCACTGAGCTACACACCCAGCCTCCTTTGCCCCCCCCCTTTTTTTTTCAATACTGGGGATGGAACCCAGGGGCGTTCTACTTCTGAGCTACATCCCAGGATCTATTTTTTATTCATGTTTTGAAACGGGGTCAAACTAGGTTGTAGAGGGCCTCACTAAGTACTGAGGCTGGCCTCAAACCCGTATCCTCCAGTCTCAGCCTCCCAAGTACTGGGATTATAAATGTGTTCTAACACACAACCCCTCCCCTCTTTTTTTTTTTTTTTTGAAACAGGATTTCATTACATGGCTGGGGCTGACCTTGAACCTGTGATCTTCCTGTCTGGGCTTCCAAGTACTAGAATTACAAGTGTGTGGTACTGTACCATGCTACATCTCAGTACATCTTGAAGTAGATGTCCAAATACCAATAACACAGTGGTGGGATGGGTTTTCACTGGTGAAAAAAAAAAAAAAAAAAAAAACCTAGCCGGGTGTGGTGGCGCATGCTTGTAATCCCAGCATTTGAGAAGCTGAGACTGGAGGATACGTGTTCGAGGCCAGCCTTAGCTACCTAGTGAGGCACTCCGTAACTTAGTGAGACCCTGTTTCAAAATAAAGAATAAAAAATAGGACTAGGGGTATAGCTCGGAGGTAGAAGGCCCCTGGGTTCAATCCCCAGTACCGCAAAAAAAAAAACCCAAAAAAACAAAAACCTACTGAAAACCCATTGAGAAGATTTCAAAAGCCAGGCATGGTGGGCATGGTGGCCCATACCTGTAATCCCAGTACTTGGGAGGCTGAGTCAGGAGGAGTAGAGGTCCAAGCACAGCTTCAGCAATGCCATGAGACTCTCAGCAACCTAGTGAAACCCTGTTTAAAAAAAAAAAAAAAGCCAGGCATGATGATGCATGCCTGTAATCCCAGTAACAAGGGAGGCTAAGACAGGAAAGACAGAAGCTCAGAGGTGGAATGCCCCTGGGTTTAATCCCCAGTAGCAAAAAAGAAAGGAAGGAAGGAAGGAAGGAGGAAAGGAGGAAGGAAGAAGGAAGGAGGAAGGAAAGAAGAAGAAAGGAAGAGGAAGGAAGGAAGAAAGAAGAAGGAGGAGGAGATGGAAGGAAGGAGGAAAGAAGGAAGGAAGGAAGGAAGGGTGGGTGGGTCTTCCTAGTTGCTGAGAGTCTTGCTAAATTGCCAGACTAGTCTCCAACCTGTGATTCTCCTGTCTCAGCCTCCCAAATACTGGAATTACCGGCATGCGCCACCACGCCCGGCTTGGAACCCAGTTTTGAAGCCGTGAGTCACCACTGCCGCTGCCCTCAGGCTCTTCTCCAGGCTGCAATTTTTTTTTTTTTTTTTTTTTTTTTTTGTGATACTGGGGATTGAGCCCAGGGGCATTCTACCTCTGAGCTATACCCCCAGCCTTTTTTTTTGGGGGGGGGGGATACTGGGGATGGAACTCAGAGGCATTCTACCTTTCAGCTACACCCCCATTGTATTTCTCATTTGGAAACAGGGTCTAACTAGGTTGATGAGAGTCTCACTAGTTGCTGAGGCTGTCCTCGAACCTGTGATCCTCCTATCTCAGCCTCCCAAGTACTGGGATTACAAGTGTGCACTACCACGCTTGGCTCTCCCAGCCCTTTTTATTTTTTTGTTTTGAAACAGGATCTCGCTAGACTGATGAGTCTCACTACTTGCTGAGGCTATCCTTGAACCTGCAATCCTCTGGTCTCAGCCTCTCAAGTACCATGATTACAGGGTTGTGCCACCATGCCCAGCTGCAACCAGCCTTCAGATGCCAGTTATAGAATTTCATTGAGGAGGGTATTAAATAGGGGCCCTAAGGAAGAGGGTCTGCATTCCTCTTCACTTCATTTACCTTCGGAGGGGAGGAAGAGGGTGGATGGCTGGATGGCACCCACAAGGGCTCACTCAACACTTCCTTTGCAAAGCTCCCGAGAACTGTGCATGGCCAGGCATTCGCGGTAGCTTAAATGGTGTGGGTGACCCTCTAAATATTTTATATGCTACAGTCAAGTTAGCCAGGCATGGTGGTGTACAGTTGTCATCCCAGTACTTGGGAGGCTGAGACAGGAGGATCACAGGTTCACAGCCAGCCTCAGCTACCTAGTGAGACACTTCGCAACTTAGTGAGACCCTGTTTCAAAATAAAGAATAAAAAATAGGGCTGGGGGTGTAGCTTGGAGGGAGAAAGCCCTTGAGTTCAATCCCCAATACTGCAAAAATAAATAAATAAATAAAATTAATTAATAAAAAAGAAAAGAATATGCCGGGCGTGGTGGCGCACGCTTGTAATCCCAGCATTCGGGAGGCTGAGACCGGAGGATCCGGGTTCGCGGCCAGCCTCAGCTACTCAGTGAGGCACTCCGCAACTTAGTGAGACTCGGTTTCAAAGTAAAGAATAAAAAATAGGGCTGGGGGTGTAGCTCAGAGGTAGAACGCCTCTGAGTTCAATCCCCCGTACCGCAAAAAAAAAAAAAAAAAAAAAAAAGAAAGAAAGAAAGAAAAGAATAAAAAATAAGGCTGGGGGTATAGCTCCGAGGTAGAATGTTCCTGGGTTCAATCCCCAGTACTGAGAAAAAAAGAAGTTGACTTCAGGCTCAGGATGGGGACAGACGGGTGGAGGGAGGGCAGCAGCGTGGCGGTGCCTAGCGAGGCAGGCACCAGCTCAGGCCTGGGCGTGGCGGCCCAGACTCCTCCGTGCATCTGCTCAGAGGCCGAGATGGAAACACAAGACGGGCGAGGTGCCGCTCCAGCCCTGGACTGTTCACACGCCTTTTCCAGTGGAGCATGAGAGGACATACTTTTGCTTTGTCGGATTCTTGGCCTGAGTTTATTTAGGGCCACGTGAGTTTTATTTCCCCATATTTCGGCTGCCGGAGAAGTGAAACCACAGCGTATGTTTTCACTGTGCAGAGCAGAGTTCAGCTTGGCCCCTCAGGCAATTTTTCTAACCAGTGGGTTTTATACTTTTTTGGGAGGTGGACAATACATTTATTATTTATTTTTTATATTTATTTATTTATTTTTTGTGGTATTGAGGATTGAACCCAGGGGGATTCTACCTCTGAGCTATACCCCCAGCCCTAATTTTTGTTCTTTATTTTGAAACAGGGTCTCACTAAGTTGCAGAGGGCCTCGCTAGGTAGCTGAGACTGGCCATGAACCTGGACCCTCTGGTGTCAGCCTCCCGAATGCTGGGATTACAAGCGTGCGCCACCATGCCTGGCTCACTTATTATTTATTGATGTGATACTGAGGATGGAACCCAGGGGCAGTCTATCTCTGAGCCTTACTCCCAGCCCTTTTCTTTTCTTTTTTTTTTTTTTTGTGGTACTAGGGACAGAACTCAGGAACATTCTACGTCTAAGTTATACTCCCAGTCCCATTTTATTCTTTATTGTGAAACAGGGCCTCACTAATTTGCAGAGACTGGCCTCGAACCTGTGATCCTCCTGTCTCAGCCTGCCTAGTACTGGGATTACAGGCATGTGTCACCAAGCCCAGCTTCATTTTTTACTTTGAAACAGGGTTTCATTAGGTTGTTGAGGCTAGTCTTAAACCTGCAATCCTCCTGTCTCAGCCTCCTAAGTACTGGAATTACTGGCATGTGCTACCATGGCTGGCCAGAATTTTAAATTTCTGTATAGAAGCTCCTTTATTAGTCTCTTTCTCTTTCTTTTTCTTTTTTCTTTTGTGGTACTGGAGATTGAACCCAGAGACATTTTACCTCTGAGCTACACTCCCAGTTCTATTTTATTTTTTAGTTTTGAAACAGGATCTCACTAAATTGTGGATGGCCTAGCAAAGTTACTGAGGCCAGCCACGAACCTGTGATCCTCCTGCCTCAGCCTCCCAAGTACTGGGATTACAAGCATGGACCACCACACCCGGCTCTTCACCAGTTCATTCGTTTGTTTGTTCATTTCTTTCCTTCCTTCCTTCCAGGGCCTTGGGCATGCTAAGCATGTGCTCTGCACTAAGTCATAACCTCACCATAAGGGTTGTATATTTGTATTGTTACACATTTTTTAAAAAGTCATATAATGAGCCGGGCGTGGTGACTCACGCTTGTAATCCCAGCATTTGGGAGGCTAAGACCGGAGGATCTGGGTTTGCGGTCAGTCTCAGCTCCCTACTGAGGCACTTCGAAACTTAGTGAGACCCTGTTTCAAAATAAAGAATTAAAAATAGGGTAATCCCAGCATTTGGGAGGCTGAGACCGGAGGATCTGGGTTCGCGGCCAACCTCACCTACCTAGTGAGGCACTCTGCAACTCAGTGAGACTCGGTTTCAAAATAAAGAATAAAAAATAGGGCTGGGGGTGTAGCTTAGAGGTAGAATGCCCCTGAGTTCAATCCCCAGTACCGCAAAAAAAAAAAAAAAAAAGTAAATAAATAAATAAAAATAGGGCTGGGGGTGGAGCTTGGAGGTGGAATGCCCCTGAGTTCAATCCCCAGTAACACACACACACACACACACACACACACACACACACACAAAGTCATATAATGGAGCCAGTCACAGTGACACACACCTATAATGGGAAGTTGAAACAGAAGGATTTCAAGTTTGAGCCCAGCCTGGGAAATTTAACAGGACCCTGTCTCAAAATAATATAAAGGGCTAGGGGTATAACATAGTGGTAGAGCGTCCTTGGGTTCAGTCCCTGGTACCATACACATACACAGGCACACACGCACATGCAGTCATAAATTGTTTCGATTACAGAAATAGTTTATTGTCGAGAATATACTTTCTCTGTTAAACCTTTTATTTAGTGATTCATTTAAAAGTGTTTCCAGGTAGACTATTATTGGAACAGGATCTAGCAGACTTCCTAAGCAGCAGCATGTTAGAAATAGTAGTGCTTTTCTTTAAAAAGCTGAGCAAACCTTCCACACTGTGTAATTTATTCAAATACCTTTCTTTCAATCTACAACAATAGTTTCCTTTCTTTTTTTTTTTTGTGACACTGGTGATGGAACCCAGGGGGCTTCTACTTCCAGACCCCTAGACCTATTTTATTTTTTATTTGGAAACAAGGTCTTGCTAAGCTGCTGACAGCTTCACTAAGTTTCTGAGGCTGGCTTTGAATCTGTGATCCTCCTGTCTCAGCCTCCCAAGTACTGAGATTACGAGCGTGCACCACCACACCTGGCTACAACAATACTTTTTAAAGCATCTTCCAAACACTGGCTGACAAATGAATGTACTTTACTTTGCAGTCATATTTTGGAACTTTTTGCTTATGTACATGCATATATATCATTATTACTATATGTATATATAATTATCAATATTATTATAAAAAAACTTTTCCAGAAATAAGCAATGTTTCCCCAATGATATGTAACTTTTGGTCATTTGGTATTAAATAAGACACCTCAGAAGAGAGTCCAAAATATTTATCATTAAGTTTAGTAGATAATTGTAAAGTGTTTGATTATCTGTGTGTGTGTGTGTGTGTGTGTGTGTGTGTGTGTGTGTGTGTGTGAGTGACTGAGGATTGAACCCAGGGATATTCTACCTCTTAGCTACACACCAGCCCTATTTTATTTTTTAGTTTAGGTTAGCCAAACCCAGTTCGTATGTGAGGAAAGAGGTCAGTGAGGGCTTGCCTGACAGAGTGACATAAATCAATTTAGACCTGAAGATCTACAGGAGTTAGGGTTAGACAGAGGAGGCTGGGGAGACAGCTAGAAAGAGGGGACAACTTGCGTGCAGACTTGATAGAGGAAGCAGTTCACGTTCAAAGAACAGAAACGAAACCAGATGTGGTGACACACACCTGTAATCCCACTACTTGGGAGGCTGAGACAGGAGGATAGCCGGTTCACAGACAGCCTCCGCAGTAGTGAGACTCTCATCTACCTAGCGAGACTCCGTTTCTAAATAAAAATAAAATCAGGCTGGGGGGGTGTAGCTTGGAGGTAGAATGCTCCTGGGTTCAATCCTCAATAACAAAACAAAAGGAACAAACAATCAAAAAAACCCCACAAAAAACAAAAACAAAGCAAAGGCCTGGCATATCAAAAAAGAAAGAAAGAAAGCCAGAAGGATCATTAAGTTTGGATCTTGGACTACCAGGAGGAAGGCCAGGAGGTGGTAAAGTTGAATCATAAAGCACCCTCTACTTCATATTTACAGAAGCTGGAGCTCATTCTAAGGACACTGGGGAGATTCACAAAGGTCTGAGCAGAGGGGTGATACATTGACACTTTTGGGGGGTACTGGGGATTGAACCCCAGGGACATTCTACCTCTGAGCTACACCCCTAGTCCTACTTTTTATTCAGTGTCTCACTAAATTGTGGAGGGCCTCACTAAGTAGCTGAGGCTGGCCATGAACTGGAATCCTCCAGTCTCAGCCTCCCAAGTACTAGGATTACCAGCATGCGCCACCATGCTCAGATCTTTCTATGTTTTTATTTTTATTTTTTTGTGGTACTGGGGATGGAACCCAGGGGCATTCCACCTCCGAGCTATACCCCCAGCCCTATTTTTAATTCTTTATTTTGAAACAGGGTCTCACTAAGTTGCGGAGAGCCTCACTAGGTAGCTGAGGCTGGCCGAGAACCCAGATCCTCCAGTCCCAGCCTCCCAAATGCTGGGATTACAAGTGTGCGCAACCACGCCCGGCTCCTATTTTTTATTCTTTATTTTGAAACAAGGTCTCACTAAATTGTAGAGGGCCTCACTAAGTAGCTGAGGCTGGCTATGAACCTGGATCCTCCAGTCCCAGCCTCCCAAGTACTGGGATTACAAGCATGTGCCACCACACCCAGCTTTGTGTTTTTATTTTGAAACAGGGTCTTGCTAAGTTGCTGAGGCTGGTCTTGGACCTGTGATCTTCTTGTCTGAGCCTCCCAAGTACTGGAATTGCAGCTTGTACCACCACCGTGCCTGGCAGAAATCGTCATCTTTAGAAAGATTCCCCAGTATCAGTGTGAAGGATGCAGTAGGAGTTGGCCTGGTTGGTTCCAAACTGAGGTGACGGCTATGGAGGGGAGGGACTGGGGTTCACAGAGGGGCGGTGGAATCCTCCCCGCACACGGGGATGGAGCCCATGAGAGGACCAAGTGCCATTTTCGGAGTGTGCCATCACTGAGGAGAGGAATCTGCTGGGTGAGAGGCCTGGGCGTAGTTACCTGAAAATAGACTGGACAGTCTCTGGAGATGTACCTCTGAGAGTGTGGGCAAGGCATGATTAGAAGGAAGTTGAGCCGGGCGTGGTGGCACATACCTGTAATCTCACTACTTAGGAGGCTGAGACAGGAGGATCACAGGTTTGTGGACAGCCTCAGCAAGTTGTGAGAAGCTCATTAACCTAGGGAGACCCTGTTGCAAGATAAAAATTAAGAAACAGGGCTGGGGATAAAGCTTGGAGGCAGAATGCCCCTGAGTTCAATCCTTAGTGCCTCCCCTGTGGGCACTGGGAGGTCTAGCCATGAAGCCTTGCCGCAGGAGGACCGAGAACAAAGGAACAAAGAAAGTAAAATGCCCTCTGACCATGGCCCTGCCCCGAGATGACCTGGCCACTAGTGCACCCACCAGCGGCTTACAGGACTACTCCCATAACCCCCTCTTTCTTGCCCCATGAAAAGCCCCTAGCCTGTAAGGAAGTAGGTCCTGACTCTCATTGGCTTTCCTCCCCAGTCAGATGCCTCCTTCCGGGTTTTATTCCTGAATAAAGCTTGCTCCCTGCTGCCGGGCCATGTTTTCTTTGCTCCCATATACCTCAACACTCCCTCCCCCCAAAAAAAAAGAAGTTGACCCAGGGAGCTGTAGAGAGGGGTCGGATCTTCAGTGATGGCCCAGATTCAAGCAAAAGGGCCAAGCCTTTCTATCTCTATTTCAGCCAGACCTTGGCTGTTCTCTGGCTAGGGAAGACAGTTCCCAAGAACCCTCACATTCCTAAGAAGCGTCACAGGGCAATGGCCATGGCAGCGGGAGGCAAGAGACTCAGCTGTGAGTGGTCTGCAACCAACATTCCCAGCGGATAGGGGTTGGAGGTGTTGGCCTCGGAGAGAGAACCAAGACAAAGCACTGTGGTGTCTACCGTGGTGGCAAAGGATCTTAGGTTTAATATTTCCTTATATATATATATATATATATATATATATATATATATATATATATATATATATATATATATATATATTGTGGGCTGAACTCAGGGGCATTCTCTGAGCTATACCCCCAGCCCTACTCTTCTGTGATTTGTCTTGAAACAAGGTCTCACTAGGTTGCTGAAGTCTTGCTAAATTGCTGAGGTTGTCCTCGAACCTGCGTTCCTCCTGTCTCAGCCTCCCAAATGCTAGGGCTACAGGCGTGCACCACCATGCCTAGCTTGGGACTCCTTTACTTTTAGGCGCCTGTGGGTCTAATTAGTTCCCGTTAACTACGGGGTGTGCAAGGCCTTATGCTAACTGGTGCCGATGGAGAGCAGAGTGCCCAGGTCGACTGCGTACCCCAGGAGACTCGAGAGACCCCTTCTCAGGGGGTACTGAGGCCCTCAGGCCTGTGCGTCGCCTTCTTTCTGGCAGACCCTCAAAGGTTTAAGCCTGAGGGTTTTTCCATTTCCTTCATACAGCCTAGCTTTTTTTTTCTTTCCCTCCTCTTGGATTTAGAGATGAGGAAACAAACCCAAATTCAAGTTCCTCTTAAGGAAGCCCGGGAATAACACGACAGTGAAGAAGGCTTAGGAAATCTCACAGTTGCTGAAGACGATTCTTTGCTCCTATCCCAGGCCTCTTACTTCTGGCTCTCCTCCCACTCGTGACCGTTCTACTCGAAAGAAATGATCCACTCTCCTTTGTCCTCACCCATCTCTCTCTCTCTCTCTCTCTCCAAGGCCAACTTTCCAGCACTGAGGCCTAAAGAGACAGCAGGAGGTAAGAATTAATGGATGCAGCCAGTAGCCAGGACCTAGGAGGTCATTCAGATATCCAGGGGCCTCCTAAATAAATGCCCGACTCTGAGCCCAACCCCCACGGCTCAGGTCTCCTAGCCTTTGTGGGGGTTTGCAGACCGAGTCTCAGAAGAGGGGAGGTGGTTATGCTATGGGAAGTCTATGAAATCACTAATGAAGCCTAAGGGGCATCCTTTCTTCAGTCTGTTTTTGGCAGGCCAATAATAATTGGAGATCTGGTTACGATTTCTGTTAAGGGTATGTTTTTGGAAATACAAAAAGATAAGGAAAATCCTGATTCTCCGAGTAGTTTGAGGTTCTTAAAAAGAAATGATGGATTTTTTTTTTTTCTTTTCCTTCTCGTTTGCTGGCTACTCTGTAAATTATGATGCCAGGGGCACACTCTGTAATAATTCCTTTAGAAACATTCTAATGAATGTAACATGTTAAACTCTCTATAAACACCTATGCCTAGCTTGCTTTTGAGCTGGAAAATATGCAACTGAAGTCCTGGGGCCTCTGAGTTTAGGAGTGGTTTGCAAGGCCTTTGATGGTGAGATAAAGACAAGGCTTTTCTTTCTTTCCCTCCCCTTTCCCTCCTGAAACACACCTTTTGTGTGCTCTGCCTCACAAAGGCATTTCCCAATTTCATAGTGGAATTTGTAGGGAAAGTATGATATCGACGTGTGTCTGCAAAGCCGGCTTCCAACCACAAAAGATTAAAAAAAAAAAAAAAAGCTGGGATTTTGCAATACACTGATTGGAGGAAAAACCAAGACATTGAGAGTTAGCAATAAAAACAGCAATGACAAAATCTCAAAGGATTTGGAATTCCTTTAGTTTCTATTTGGCATGAGAATCGTATAATTTCTTTGTTCTGCCCTTCCTTATCTGCTGTGCTCAGATACTAGTTTTATTTCTTTCTCGTAGTCAAATTACTCTATTATTGTTGCTCAGAGCTCAACGGTACATAAGGTAGCCTTACAGATGTAGTATAATAGAATGAACCTTTTTGTACTGATTTTTTTGAAGAGGAGTAGCGTCTTTTTTAAAAAAAAAAAAACTTAGGATAAAAGCTGTCTTTTTCAGCTGTGAAATGCAGTGGTTTTGAAAAATGGACTAAGATGAGCGCTTTGCTTTTTAACTATTGGTCTACCTGGCAAGGAGGTTTCTCTAAAATCCTTGTAAAAAATGGAATTGAGATAATTTGCCAAAAATGATTATCTTTTGCTTTTTGGTTTCTTATGGTATTTTAATGTGATGCAATGTTATCTGTTGCCGTGTGTGTAATGATGAATTGTGCTCTTAAACCACATTTCTTCCGGCCGAGGGCTGACCAAAATTCTGGACTGTCAAGAGCCCCCTTCAAAGAATATCTGGCATTGTGAAGCCACCAGACAGTTGTATAGCTGAAGACTCCTTTTGATAGACAATTCAGACTTTGGTTTCAGAAGAACAACTCTTACAACCATTGAAATGTTCCTTTGCTGTGTTTTCAGCTCTTAAGAGAAGGGAATGGGGGAGGGGTAAAAGAGTATTTTAAGTAAACAAAGATTCCAAATCCATGAAACCTAGGATTTACTATGGAATGTACATGATGAAATCCCATATATTGTAATATCCATAGCATATGGAGATTTCAAATGAGCAGGTCCTTGTACACCCTTCAGTACATGAAATTTTTTTTTTTTACATGCGTATTAATAAAGGCCCACCTTTGGCAGTCGAGAGAGAAAAAAAAAAAAAGGCTTCTTTTCAAATGAAATCAAGCCCAGGTAAAGCTGAAACTCAACACACAGAGTACTGGCCTTGTTTTCTGGCTAAAAGAAGATGAGGGTTTCAATTTCAGCATCTGGTAACGCTGATAAATGTGATGCTGTGGCCGGCAAAATTTGCAGATGACACAGGTCTTTCTAAGCGTGTGTAAATAATGCAGGATGTATTCCAACTTCTGGGCAACCTCCAAACAATTTGCTGTTTGAAATGAAAGAAAACTAACTCTGCTGCTGGGGGGCCTACAATTCCTATCATTTGCATGTAAAGTCTTAAATCGCACAAGTGCTACTTGAAAATGTCCGTGGTACAGGGTGCCCCCACAGCACAGAACAATGGCTTCCTCCATGGAAGTTAATGCAAGAGAGAGGAATCCTGAGATTGAAGCAAAGCAAAACCAAAATAAACTTCTCTGCATACTTTGCAGACATGAGCCAATCAATCTCATTTAAAATAAAACACAGGAAGGCTTCCTAGGCTGGGAATCTTTACTGCTACTCCAGTAATATTAGATCCTTCAAGCAGGAGTCAGCCTTTGTGAGAGGTAATGGTGGCATTTCTTTTTTTTTTTTCAGATTCTTCCATTTTGTCCAATTTCCAGTGTCAGCACAATTAGGCTGACAAGGGGGTTTCTGTCCTGTGTGTGGTGGTTTCTCTCCTTTTAAAAACACCTTTCAATGGGGGTCCAGGGTATGGGAACAATCTGGGAACCAGGGCACCCCGGCTGGAAAAGAGCCCACTTCCAACTGGAATGTAAATACACTGTGCCGCTTTGGGATGGGCTAGGGATTATACCCTTTCGTGGCCTTTTCATGGGTTTGCAACATGTATCTTTTTGTGTTCTGTAAGCTATGAACACCTGCTGTATGTACAATACGTGCTTGTTACACTGGTACACCATCATCTCTTCGAGAATTTAAAGACCCAGCTATTACATCTTGTTTACTCAATATTATTCCTCCATAAAAAAAAAAAAAAAAAAAAACCAACCCTCCATGAACTGCACATGCCATGTTTCAATCTGGCCCCAGTGGCTTTTTCTCTGAGAGCAAAACGTGTGTCTTTTACACCAGGGCTTTCTCCCCACCCCAGGGGGGTGTCTTCCATTCTTTTGTGGCTCAGTTTAAGGCGAAAAGGGCTCCAAACCACTAACTAACCAGAAAGAGAGCCCCTTCTCCCACCTCCAGGGGAGAATTTCAGATTGAATTTGTCTGCAGATAGCGTGCTCTCTTCTTACATCTTTGCCACCATTACGAGGAGAACAGACCACCAGCTTGGCTTCAAGGTCCTGGGTCGAGAGGCTCACGGTCTTTTTCAACCATCTTTGGCGAGGCCTTGCTTCCTTTGACTCCAGTAAGTCGCGGCTTGGGGCCATTGGAGAGAGGACGGGGTGAGCGTCTGCCATGTCGTTGGCAAAACGAAAAAGGAAAAAAGAAAGAAAACTATCCCCCCCCTCCAGGAGCCCTCCCCGGGACCCCTCCCCACCAGCAGCACCCCGGGCTCTGCTCCCGGGGCCGAGGCGGCCGCAGCCCGCGCCGGGCGAGCCTTGGCAGGTCTGCGGGGCGCCTCGCTGCAGCCGCCGGACTCGCTCGGCGACCGCGGCCGCGGGGCTTCGCGCTCCCGCCGCCGCCTTCCCCAGCCGGCTCCCTTCCCCCACGGCCGCCCCCTCCCCCTCGCCCGCGCTCCCTTTTGTTCGCTCGCCGCCCGGGCCGAGCCGCCGCCGCACCAACGCCCCGGGCCCGCACCCCCAGCGCTAGGCCCCGGCGTGGCGGCCCGAGCGCCACCGCCGCCGCCATCGCCACCGCGCGGCCTAGAGCGGCGCCCGGGCGGGGAGCGCGGGCCGGCCGGGCGCACGGCGAGGCCCCGGCGGCGGCGGCGGCGGCTCGGCACACGCACGCGGCGAGCCGGGGCTGCGGGGATGCGGATGACACGCCCGTAGCATGGAAGCCGCCGCCGCCGCCGCCGCTCCGACGACAGCAGCCGCCGCCGCAGCCGCAGCCGCCGCCGCAGCCATAGCAGCAGCCGCCGGCGGCGCCGCGCTGAACAAAGGTCATCGGAGCTGCGGCCCCGGCGCCCGGGCTTGACCGCCGCCAAGGCCCACCCCGGGCCGGGGGTGGGTGTGCGCCTCCGCGCCGGGGCGACCTGGGGGCGGCCGGGGCGAGCGAGGGGCGCGGGCGGGCGGGCGGCAGAGGCGCGTGGCCCCCGCGCGGGTCGCGGCGAGCGCGCGACGCGCAGGCCCCTTGGCCGGGCTGCAGCGGCCTGCGCCACCCTGGCCCCGGGGACCGCCGGCCCTCGCGCCCCGCCGGCTTCCGTGGGGGGCCGAAGCAGGGCCGGCTCAGCTAGGCCCCAGCGGCCGGCGGCGGGGGCCACGTGAGCGCCGGCTCTCCTCCTCCCCCCTCCAGCGCTGGCCGTGCACAGACGCATCCGCCCAGGCCTCGGTGCCCCCTCGCCCGTCCTGCCCCCTCGTGTGCCCCCTCCAGGCGCCCCCAATGTCCCACCCCGAGGTGAAGGGATTTGGACTTCTCTCCCCCCCAGGTGCTTGAAAGAAGAGAAGGTTGGAGGAGGAGGAGGAGGAGACTGGGGGGGCTGCTGCTGCTGCTGCTGCTGGTGGTGGTGGTGACAGGGCTGGGAGAGAGAGGAGAGGGACGGAAAGGAGGAGGGGGCTGGGTGGGGTGGGGGTGACAGGCAGAGAGAGGAGCCTGGTCAACAAGCCAGTACCACTCGGCTCGGAGGCCAGGCCGGCTCCCGCAGCCGTCGCATACTGTGTGAGGAGACACACATAGATTGCTTCCTTGGGGGCTCTTTGTCAGCCACCAACACAGAGCATACACTGACACACACGTACACAAAGCTCTGAGCCAGGTTGTGGGAGGTAAGTGGGGGAAGAAGCAGGAGGGGGAGACAGTGTCTGCGGTGGGCTTCGGGGTGGAGGGGAGGGGGACCGAGCCCCGAGGGGCTCTGGGGGGCTTGTGAGGTGAGCATTTCCAAGGCTGTGTGCTTGTGGTGGTGGTGGCGAGGGTGGGGGGACACACCATGACCTTCCCCTCCTCTGGAAGGCCTAAGAAGGAGAGGCAACCCCCAGCCAGGTGCCCCCTGCGCTGATGATTTTCAGGGACTTGTTGGCAACTCAGCGAGGGTTGCCATAGCTTTTTTATGTAGGGTGACCAGAACCGGCTGAAACTGGTTTGAGGCAGATCAGCTCCTGAACACAATGCAGTCACTGAGCTACTACAGTGGGATAGCAGCTTCCTCCCTTCATGGCAGCCAAAAGCAGAGGAGCTTTGCAGGAAGGTGCCATCCCAACACAGTATGTGAATGTACACTTAGACACCACACAGCACTGGTACGTGACTAATGGAGCCCTGAAAGGTCCTCTTGTAGAGAGGATGGGGAGAAAGGTGCAGGTTTGCAGAGTCTGAGATTCCTTGGGCTTTTCCTGCCTTTTTCTGTTGCTTAAGGGATGGACAAGGAGCTGAGATTTATGACCCTTATTAAAGAAAGAAATGTGCCTTGCCAGGGTGGGGACACTTGGTTTGTGCAGTCTCTCTCTTTCTCTCTCTCTCTCTTTTTTTTTCTTTAACAAAACAAAACCAGAATGAACTGATGGGTTTGTAATGGCAGTTTGTTTGTTGCTGGAGAACGCTACTTTGCACGCCTTCTTTTCTCTTGCAGGGTATGTTCTGTTTTGTGCTTTTCCTTTTAGAAGCTACTAAAGGGTGTTGGGGATACTTCTGACTATTATGAAGGCCAAAAGGTAACAGTATTGTTCTAGGAAATGAGCATAAATGCATGATGCTATTAGCCATACATGCTGTCTTTTTTTTTCTTTTCCTTGTAGGCCTGTTGACTGGGGCTGCTTTTAACCCTTTCATATTTGCAGAGAATGCAACCGTGTGACAGTAACTGAACACTGGTCCAAAGTCTTTCCAAAAGGTCAAGGTTCACAAGGTGAGATATGCTGTTTTGAGCATGAATTTAAATGTTAATTTGCAGATCCATTCAGACCCAGACTTGACAGTGGATTGGTACCCTGAAGAAAAAATGGGGTTCAGAGTGGAGAAGAAAGACTCTTAATGGTATCCATGTTTTAAAGGAATCCGAGAGACTTTGGGATGATACTGTTATCAAGGCAAAATCTGAATGCCTTCATTAAATCTCATGTGCCTGGGCATTTGGAACAGGCAGGCCTGGGAAGAGGCACCCTGAGAGAATGGTAGGCTGCAGGGCCTGGTGGAGAATGCCCTGTTTTGCGTAGGACTAAGGCAGTACACATGTAGCATTTTCCCGACGATGATAAGAAAAGGAAAGGCTTCACCATACTGAAGCAGCCTAGCCACCTTTTTAGGATTTGAGGAGCCTGGAGGTAGATTTGCCTTTTGTTCATTCATCACCTTTCTTTTACCATTCTCTCTCTCTCTCTGTCTCTCTCTCTCCTCTTTCTTTCTGTGTTAACCTGAAAGATTTTTCACTCCGAGTCAAGTGGTGGAATGTCTTTTATTGATTTTGGGGGCTGCTGTCGACGGTGAGTTCACCATTGGATTATTTGTGGCATACATTTTAATGTGGAATGCTAATGCAAGACCAGGAGGAGAGCGGGGCGTCTGGCTTCATCTGTGCAGAGATGCCTGTTAGCTCACAGCTTTACTGTAATGGTGGTAGAAAATGTCTCCTGCCTGAAAAGATTGCAGTTAGTTAAGAGCAGGCATTTTCCTACACCCCCCCCAAGCCAGAGGTTGGAGAGGAGAGGAGGGGAGTGCAGAAAGCTGTAAGGGGTGTAGCAAAGTGAAGAACAAAGGCTGTGGGGAACACTAGACATTTTGCCTTGGGGGCTCCTTGTGAAAATTGCTGCAACTTCCCCAAACAGGAAACCAGGCGCTCCAGAGTTGGATCCAACATGTTCTCAGCAACAGAACTGGTTCTGCCTTTCTGCTGGTTTGGGAAAAGTACAGTCAAGAGGAGCCCATAGGAGACATGATTGCAAATAAATTTCTCCCTCACTTTGAAGTGGGTATTTTGTTCCTCTCCGTGTTGAGCAGAGTGGGCTTTTTGCAGAAACGCCGAGGATCTTAGGATGGGTGAAGTTGTGTGCTGGTTGTCGGTGGGCAGTGCTTCTGCAGTGAGGGTGTTAAGTATGCAAGGGTTTTTATTGTTGAAATGTTTTTCATTTGGCCGCAGGGCATCGCCTGTGTGATAAAACTGGCAAAAGGGGGAACCGAGTGCATGGTTAGCAATACTTTATGCAGTATTTAATAGAGATAAATGTAATCTCGGACGGATAGGCCAGCAAATAGCTTACATGATGGAACAGAATTCTTTGCAAATCACTGTGCTAAAATTGGTTTTCAATTCTACCTCATTTTCGACTGCCAGAGGTTCTGCGGATGACTGTGGCAGGAATATGCTTGCAAAGCAGATCCGGGTCCTTGTTGCATGATACGCTTCTCCTGCGTTGCTGGTGCCAACTAAAACTCAGATGGCTAATATGATAAACCTTAATTAGCTTAATACAATAAGCTGTTTTCTCATTCAGTCCTTCACTCCTGTCTTCCCAGAGTCAGTGATTTTTATTAAATGTTGACAGCTCACCCCTGGCGATGGCTGTGTCTTGAGAATCTATTTAAAAAAACCTTTTCAGGCACTGCATGTCATGGAATGTTCTGGTTTACTCTCCTGGTGATATTTTAGCTTTGTTCTTCCCCTCCCCCTCCCAGAAGTCTCCCGAAAATAGCATTTGTTTTGCATGGAGGCCAGTCTTCCAGCTGCAAATGCTGTTTCAGGCTGGAGAGCTGGTTCTTCCGGGCTGGAGGGTGAGCTCATCTTCGATTGGGGATTGCCTCAGGTGTTGATCTCATGCTGGGGTGTAACAATGTAGCAGCAGGCCCAGGTCTCTGGAGAGAGGAATCCAACCAGTACTGGAGGATCAGCCAGGGCCTGCTCCTTCCAGGCAGAGCCAGGAGGGAACACCCCAGTGCCCACACTTGGGGAGGTGGGTGGGCTGCCTGGTTGGGGTTGCCTGCAGCGGGTCTCAGAGGATGGCCTGTGGGCCACCTGAGCAGAAGTGTGGGCTTGGCAGAGCGCAGGCTGGGAAGAACTGTGTGTGCTGAGCCCTTGCTCCTTTTATCTTTTTTTTTGGGGGGGGGGTGTACTGGGAATTGAACCCAGGGGCATTCTACCTCTGAGCCACACCCCCAGTCCTATTTTTTATTCTTTAAAAAAAATTTTTTTCCGGAACTGGGGATTGAACCCTACTTCTGAGCTACACTACACTCCCAGCCCTATGTTTTATTCTTTATTTTTGAAACAGGGTCTCACTAAGTTGCAGAGGGCCTCACTATGTAGTTGAGGCTGGCTGTGAACCCTCGATCCTCCTGTCTCAGCCTCCCAAGTAGCAGGATTACAAGCGTGTGCCACCACACATGGTTCTTCTTTATTTTTGAAACAGGGTCTCACTAAGTTGTGGAGGGTCTAAGTAGCTGAGGCCTGCTGAAAATCTGCGATCCTCCTGTCTCAGCCTCCCAAGTTCTGAGATTACAAGCGTGTACCACCACGCCTGGCTCCTTTTATTGATTGCCTGAAATTTTAGTCATACTTTCCATGTTAATGAACATTGGGTGTAGGGCTATTAAAACTCTTATGCTAACCTGGAGCCTCTCCCTCTTTTTTTTTTTTTTTTTTTTTTTTTTAAGTTCTAGGAATCCAAGCCAGGGACATTCTACTTTCAAGCTATACTCCCAGCACTTTCTATTTCTTATTTACTTACTTTTATTTCTTTGACACTAGAGATTGAAATCAGGCATTTGACCTCTGAACTGTTCATCAGCCCTTTCTGTTATTTATTTATTTCTGCGGTACCTGGCATTGAACCCTGGGGGCATTCTGCCTCCGAGCCACACCCCCCACCCTATTTTTTATTCTTTATTTTGAAACAGGGTCTCACTAAGTTGTGGAAGGCCAAACTAAGTCACAGAGGCTGGCCGTGAACCTGCGATCCTCCTGTCTCAGCCTCCCAAGTACTGGGATTACAGGTGTGTTCCACCACGCCTGGCTCGTTTTTTTGAATTTTGAAATAAGGTCTGGCTAAATTGTTGGCTGGTGCTGCACCTGTGATTTTCCTGTTTGAGCCGCCCAAGCACTGGGATTACAGCTCCGTGTGAGCACGCCCTGTTCTCTTTCCCTCTTTCTTACTCCCTACCCTTACTTATTTCAAAGGAAGGTCTTGGGTCCTCCCTTTCACTTGGATGAGTTACAGTGTTAGAATTTGTGTTCTGGCATCCCCCTCCCTTTCATCCTTCGAAATGCTTTCTTGGTTGTTGGTATTTGCGGTCTATCCTCAGTGGTTTTGAATAACCTCCCCCATATTCGTGGTAGAACTCCGTGCAGCTGGTGCAGAGCTTACCCTGATGTGGGACCTTTTTGTTTTTTGTGGTCCTGGGGTTTGAACCCAGAGGCATTCTACCTCTGAACTATGCCCCCCCAGCCTGATTTTATTTATTTGGAATCAAGTTCTCCCTAGGTTGCAGAGAACGTCACTGAGTTGCCCGAGGCTGGCTTTAAACCTGCAATCCTCCTGTCTCAGCCTCCCAAGTACTGGGATTATAGGTGTGTGCTACCTCGCCCAGCTGATATGGAACCTTTAAAAGGATGTCAGGATTTAGGGAAACTAAAGATCTAGAAGACATTAGGGTGGTTCCTTCCTGTTTCCCTTAGGACCTCCTCCTAATCCCAATACTGGTAAAACAAGAACAGCAGCCAGGAGAGACATTACCATTACTGAAACCCACACCTATGTGTTAATTGTATTTTAGGGATGATCTTTAATTAAGTTATGATTAGAGAATTAACTTTTTTTTTTGCCAGGCAAAGTGGCACATGCTTGCAATCCCAGCCTTCGGGAGGGCAAGGTAGGAGGATTGCAAGTTCAAGGCCAGCTAGTCTAGGTGATTTATAGAATTTATGGATACCCTCAAAATAAAAAAAAAAAATATTTGATACTGGAGATCAAAGCTACACTCCAGCCCTTTTTATTTTGAAACAGGGTCCTGCTAAGTTGCTGAAGCTGGTCTCAAACCTGCGATTCTCCTGCCTCAGCCTCCCAAGTACTGGGGTTATAGGTGTGTGTCACTGCACCTGGCTACAAAATTAAAAAAAAAAAAAAAATTTTTTTTTTCTTCATTTTTACCAGGTATCAAACCCAGGGGACTTCTACCTTGGTGCTACCCCCCTCCCCCAGCCTTATTTTACTTTTTATTTTGAAATAGGGCCTCTTTTAAGTTGTTGAGGCCACTTAGCTTTGAAACTGCAATCATCCTGTCTCAGCATCCCAAGTACTGGAATTACAGGCATGGACCACCACACCCCGCTCAAAATGAAATTTTTAAAAAAGGGCCGGTGTATATCTCAAGGGTAGAGTATTGAGTAGCATGTATGAAGCCCTGGATTTACTCCCTGGTACTACAAAAAAAGAATTAGCTTTTGAGATTTTTATTTACACATAGTAAAATATATTCTGGTGTGTGGTTCTTTGGGTTTTGACATATGTATAGAGTCCTGCACCTACCGCCATCATCCATGCAGAATAATTCCATCACTCCAAAATTTCCTGCTGTCCTTTGTTGTCAGGCTGTTCTCCCATCGCTAACCCTGCAGCTGCTCTCCCCCTGTACGAACATTGTTCTCTGTTCCCATTGTTTGATCTTTTCCAGAATGTCTTATAAATGGCTTCTTTGACTTCCTTAGATATTGGCAGAAAGACTTGTCCTTTGAAATGCATTTGTAGTTCATCCTTCTTGTTTGTCAATACTTTTTAGTGTTGAGTAGTATTCCTCTGTATAGATGTACCACAGTTTATCCATTCACTGGATGAAGTATGTTAGGGTTTTTTTTTTGCGGTACTGGGGATTGAACTCAGGGGCATTCTACCTCCGAGCTACACCCTCAGCCCTATTTTTTATTCTTTATTTTGAAACCGAGTCTCACTAAGTTGCGGAGTGTCTCACTAGGTAGCTGAGGCTGGCCTTGAACCTGGATCCTCCGGTCTCAGCCTCCCAAATGCTGGGATTACAAGCATGCGCCACCACGCCCGGCTCTGTTAGGGTTGTTTTCAGTGTTTGGTGATTGTGGGAAAAAAAGCTGTTGTAAGCATTTGTGTACATGTTTTTGAGTGAACATAAGTTGTGTTTTTTTTGAGACCAGGTTTTGATATGTTGCCTCGGCTGATCTTGAAGCTCTGTGCTCAAGTGAAGTCCCTCTTCAGCCTCCAGAGTGTGAACACAGTGCGTGTCTCTCTTCTGCAGATACTGGGCTGGGTCATAAGTCTGAGACGTTTGAATGGGAATACATTCAGCTCATCATAACTCACAGAGAAGATCTGGCCTTGACAGCTGCAGTTAACACTTCCAGAGAAGAGGTGGTGGTAATCATTAAAGACACTAGAGAGATGATGAGAATAGAACACTCTAATGGGATGACATGCTTTATAACCCCGAACTAATCGGAATTAGCCCAATGTGGAGACAAAAAAACTGCAAGTGGTAAAATAGCCTTTATTCCCTCCAGCAATTACTTCTTCAGAAACAGTGGGCAGCTTCATTTTTTTTTTTTTTTTTTGCGGTACTGGGGATTGAACTCAGGGGCATTCTACCTCCGAGCTATACCCCCAGCCCTATTTTTTATTCTTTATTTGGAAACCGGGTCTCACTAAGTTGCAGAGTGCCTCACTTAGGTAGCTGAGGCTGGCCTCGAACCCGGATCCTCTGGTCTCAGCCTCCTGAATGCTGGGATTACAAGCGTGCGACACCATGCCCGGCAGGTAGCTTCATTTTTACATTTGTCTTCAGGTTCAATAAAACACCATGCAATAACAGAATTGAAATTTTGGAAAGCGATACCAGAGATCTTTGTTGAGATTTTGGTTGTGTGTAAACAACTTCTGAATTATAATTTGATTTATCTACTGCCAAAATATTGGTGGTGTTCTAATACTTGAAATCATTCAGCTTTTTGTATGTGTGTGTGTATGGTACTGAGGATTGAATCCAGGGGCGTTCTACCTCTGAGCTACACCCCCAGTCCTATTTTATTTTTAATTTGAAACAGGGTCTCAGAGGATCGCAGGTTCGAGGCCAGCCTCAGCAAGTAGTGAGACAGTGTTCACCCTAGAGAGACATTATTCAGCTTTGATATCTTGTAAGGAGTGAAAATATTTTTTTTTTTTTTTTTTTTTTTTTGCGGTACTGGGGATTGAACTCAGGGGCATTCTACCTCCGAGCTACACCCCCAGCCCTATTTTTTATTCTTTATTTTGAAACCGAGTCTCACTAAGTTGCGGAGTGCCTCACTAGGTAGCTGAGGCTGGTCTCGAACCCGGATCCTCCGGGCTCAGCCTCCCGAATGCTGGGATTATAAGCGTGCGCCACCACGCCCGGCAGGAGTGAAAATATTTAAGCACTATCAAAATCAAAGCAACAGAGTTTTTTTTTTTTTCCTTTAAAGCTTTTATGTTCAGGAAGAACAAAGAGAAGTGATGGTGGTGTTGAGGCAAGAGGGCAGAGGCAGCGGCCTGAGATGTTAATTGGGGGCTTCTTTCAGCCATTTAACAGATACTTACTGAGTGCTTACTGAGCACCTCACACTGTGTTAGGTCCTGGGAACATAGAGGGGAAAGAAACCCGAGAGGGCACTCTAGCGGGAAGGTGCCTACCGAAGCTGAGAGGAATGTGGACGGCCACCGAGTGCCCGCTGGCTGGTGCCCAGTGTCCCCGGAGGAGCCCGGAACAGGAGGCTTCTGAGCTGCACCGGGAAGGACCTGTGTGAGTGGGGGAGGCCGGCTGCCCTGCGAAGGTGTGTCAGCAGCGGAGCAGCTTGGGAGGAGAGAGTTGGGGTGCAGGTGGGGTGCGGGCCATGGTCTGTCCAGCGAGGAGGCATCAGGGGCCAGGCTGATGACGGTGGTTCTCTTCAGGCCCCGAAGCGTGGACTTCCTTAGATAGCTAGTATTGGCAGAAAGACTTGTCCTTTGAAACAGAGGTCCTGTGGCAGCCCCCAGGAGGAGGGCAGAGGCAGGGAGCTCCAACCAGGGGATCACTGCAGCAGGCCAGGAGAGAGAAGCCAGTGGAAAGAGGACCTTGGACGGAAGGGGCTGCTCAAGGTGTGGAGCTGCAGGCGGTGGCTGCGCAGCTCTGTGTGCTGGACTACCTGTCCGGAGTGATGGAGAGGGAGGGCTGGAGGATGCTCCAAGGTGCCCTCTGAGGTCACTTGGTGGCTGGTGCTGTCTGTCCTTGAGATGCCGAAGTCAGCAGGCAGGAGAGATTGGGAAGGGTGGAGGCGGGGCGTGGGTTTCATTGGCCTGTGGCGGTGCCCTTTGCCTCTGGCTCTGTCATTCTGGAGTTCAGGAGTGCTGCCTGGGATAGAGGTCCCCCTTTTCCACGGGGACACATTCCAAGACTCTAGAGAGTGCCTCAAATCTTGGTAGTCCTAATCCCTATATATGTAATTTTTTCCTATGCGTGAGTACCTGTGTTAAGGTTTAATTTATAAACTTGGTAAGTAAGAGACTAATGACCATAGCCAATAATAAAATAGAGCAATTATAAACTTATTGTTTTTTCTGGAATTTTCCACTTGATATTTTCAGATTGCTGTTGACGTCAGGTAACTGAAAAACTCAAAGTGAGAGAGCTACAGATAAGGGAAGACAACTGTAATTAGTTTAGAAAAGATGATAGAAGAAGAAAGGCATAAAAAAGTTGAGTTTGGGATCCCCTAAGATAATGGCTTATATAGGTAAAAACTCATAAATGAAGAAGGATGGAGGCTAAAGAACCTCAAACTTGTGCTGCAGAAAGTTGGGTGTAAGCTGGGTGTGGTGGTACACACTTATAATCCCACTTGGGAGGCTGTGACGAGGGTTGCAGGTTCCAAGCCAGCCTCAGCAACTTAGTGAGGCTCTCAGCAACTTAGTGAGACTCTTTCCAAGTAAAAAAATAAAATAGGGCTGGAGTGTAGCCTGAAGGTAGAAGGCTCCTGGGGTCCATTTCCATCCCTAGTACAGCAAAAAACAAGAAAAGTTGGGTGTAGTTCAGTTGTACAGTACTTGCCTAGCACCAGTGAGGTGCTGGGCTTAATTCCCAGTAAACACACACACACACACACACACACACACACACACACACACACACAGAGACAAAAGCAGGTTAGAGGACAGAACATTTCCAGAAAAGTAGAAAATGGTCTTAGTAGCTAGCATCTGTAGGCACCATGGTACAAGATGGCCCTTTACTATGCTATCTCATTTAATACTGAAGTAATGAGATGAGCTCTATACTGGTATCCTAATGGCACCAGTAGGGGAAACCGCGGCAGAGACCCTGGCCAAGGTCTCCTAGATCATGAATAGTAGCAGAGGCAGGACTGGATGCTTGCTCCTTATCACTAGGCAGTTCTATCTTAGCGAGTTTAGAAGGTGCCTCGGGTGGGTGGCTACGGAGGAGCCCAGGGGCATAGCAGGTCCCAAGCAGCAAAGACACTGATGGTATTCAGGTTAGTTGATGACTCTCTGGTGAGAATGAGTAATGGCGAGGCTCGGGTACACCCAAGGGCCTTCGTCTGTAGCCAGCTTTTCTTGACTGTGGTCAGCACAGACAGAAGACGATGTTATTTGCACCAGAGATGGCTCTAGAAATAGCACATTGAAAAAACGTAAGCTGGGTGTGGTGGTGCATGCCTGTAATCCCAGGATTTGGGAGGCTGAGACAGGAGGATCGAAGCTTCCAGGACAGCCTCAGCAATTTCGCAATGCCCTCTTTCAAAATAGAAAATGAGAAGGACTGGAGGTGTAGCTCAGAGGTAGAATGCCCCTGGGTTCAGTCCCTGGTACCAAAAAAAGACTTAAGCAGTTTCATTGGGCACCAAGGTGAGGATACAACTTGAAAGGGAGAGGAATAAAGAGATGCTTTTGTTTGATGTGCTCTTTGGAAACTGGGAGGGGGGGAGGAGCAAAATATGTTGAGGAGTGCTGAGAAAAATCCAGTAAGTAAACATAGTCGAAAGCATTTCTTACAGGCAGGAAGTTCTAAATTCTGGCTGCTTTGGAGCCAGTGGGGTAAGCAAATTCTGTTTCATCTACATCTGGAGACTGAAAAATAAGCAATTTAAATAAACTCTGCAGGCTTTTCTTAGCGGTTCTGCATATTCCCTACTAAGGATCCTCTGCCTCATGGACTTTAGGGCTAGAAAATGCCAGTTTTGTTTCTTTTCTAGTCAGTTATTACACCTTCACATAATTACAGCTTCCAGGCATCTTGACGATGCATAGTGACCTAGAGATAGAGTGTTGTGATTCTGGACTGCTTTCTCAACATCAGCTTTCTTTCAAACTCCTTTCAGAGACTCATTCTTTTATATTTATTTTTCCTGTAGTACTGGTGATTGAACCCAGGGTCAGCCTACCTCTACATCCTCAGCCCTTTTTATTTTCTATTTTGAAGGAGGGTCTCAGTAAATTGCTGAGGGTCTTGCTAAATTGCTGAAGTTGGTCTTGAACCTGTGATTCCCCTGTTCAGCCTCCTACTGGGATTACAGGCAGGTGCCACCACACCCGGCTAAGGAACAGATTCTTTCTAGAGATCATCTGAGTAGTAAGACTTAGATTGTTGAGAACTTAATAGGTTACAAAATTCAAAGCCCCTTGTTTTATTTATTTTTATTTTATTTTATTTTTTTGCGGCACTGGGGATTGAACCCAGGGGCACTCTACCTTTGAGCTATATCCCCTGCCCAATTATTTATTCTTTATTTTGAAGCAGGGTCTCATTAAGTTGCAGAGGGCCCCACTAAGTAGCTGAGGCTGGCTGTGAACCTGCGATCCTCCTGTCTCAGCCTCCCAAGTACTGGGATTACAAGTGTGTGCCGCCACGCCTGGTGAAAGCCCTGTGTTTTAAAGGAGGATGTAGCTGGAAATGCTTTAAATATTTATGGTCACTTCCTCCTTTCCCACAGCGAGACAAGATTGCAGGGCGGGTCTGGGCAAAGAGTGCAGGGCAGGTCTTGAGCCAGAGAACAGTCTTAGGTTCCCCAGTCCAAGATGGCTTCCATCATGGCTTTCTGTCTGCCTTCCAGAACTTACCAGATGTGTTTCAGTGGCATGAAATCCACTCATTTATAATCCTTATATCAGATCATCGTGAAAGCATATATTAATCAAATTAAGCCTTGCCCAAGTACTCATTCATATTCTGGTCCTTAACAGTTTTGCTGATTTTACACAGCAGGAGCAGAAGAGAAAGTTCCAGAACTGATCATGCTTACTGTTCTAGTTCAGCCTGCGTGGTGAGGCCAGGGGGATTTCCAGATGCCTTTGCCAGTCTTTTGTAATGTCAACCTGTTGCCTAACCCTCCATGGTAAAACCTGTGCTCTGCCACCTACTAGCTCTGGGACCCGGAGCAAATTGCTTGAATTCCAAATCATACTTTTCCTGAGGGTAGTTCTAAGAATATATAAATGTAAAGTGCTTAGCAGGGTGTATGCAAATAATTTCTTTCTAAAACTGTAGCTGTTGCTCAGTGCTCTTGGTCGGCCTGTTTTAGGAGAATGGCAATTTTTCTGTTTTGGAGGCTGTTGTGTCTCCTCTTCCACCTTACGTCATCTGCAAGTAGATGTTTGTTTTTGACCGTGAGTATGCACACAACACGCGTGTGCTTCCTGTCTCCAGGGCTTCAGTTATATCTGCCCAGTATCTGGTTAAAAGTGGGTGAAATGTAGCAAGAGGGTGGTATACATGTTCTAGTGTGGCTATACTTTCATTTAGAGTTGAAGATTTTTTTGTTGTTGGTACTAGAGGTTGAACCTCCAACCTACACCCCCCGATACAGGGTCTTGCTAAGTTGCTGTGGCCTCTGCTAGGTTGCTGAGGCTGGCTTTGGACTTATGATCCTCCTGTGTCAACTTCCCAGTACTAGGATTACAGGTTTGCACCACCACACCCAGCTCGTATAGTTGAAGATCTTGCTGAAACTTTAAATTCTGCCCCCAATTTTTTTTTTTGTTGTTGTTGTTGCAGTACTGGGGATTGAACCCAGGGTCATTCTACCTCTGAGCTACACCCCCAACCCAATTTTTTATTTTTTATTTTGAAACAAGGTCTCACCAAGTTGTGGAGGGCCTCGCTAAGTAGCTGAGGCTGACTGTAAACCTGCGATCCTCCTATGTTGGCCTCCCAAGTACTGGGATTACAAGCGAGCGCCACCACACCTGGCTCACCAAAAAGTTTTCTATTGTGAACTTCAGCTCTTTGCTTCCAGAAAAATTCAGCCTAATCAATGCTTGACTAAAGTCAAGATTATCTATTGGTGTAATTTATATTGTTCAAAGTTTAAAACAAAACAAAATTTGAATGTGAAATTTCTGCCAGGTTAGCAGAAGCCTTCCCCTGGCACTGCCCTCCCACATTTACATGACAGTGACTGGATGTTCATCTCCTGTCCATGGGCACTGGGGGGTCATGGGAGGTCAAGTGGGCAAGGGAGCCGCTACACTCCCAGCCAGATTTTATTTTATTTTATTGCGGTACTAGGGATTGAACTCAGGGGCATTCTACCTCCGAGCTACACCCCCAGCCCTATTTTTTATTCTTTATTTTGAAACCGAGTCTCACTAAGTTGCGGAGTGCCTCACTAGGTAGCTGCGGCTGGCCTCGAACCCGGATTCTCTGGTCTCAGCCTCCCGAATGCTGGGATTACAAGCGTGCGCCACCACGCCCGGCTCCAGCCCTATTTTTTTATTCTTTATTTTGAAACAGGGTTAGACTAAGTAGCAGAGGGCCTCACTAA
>PVLC010016110.1:0-12909 GCA_004027655.1 Graphiurus murinus
AGCCGGGCGTGGTGGCGCACGCTTGTAATCCCAGCATTCGGGAGGCTGAGACCGGAGGATCCGGGTTCGCGGCCAGCCTCAGCTACCTAGTGAGGCACTCCGCAACTTAGTGAGACTCGGTTTCAAAATAAAGAATAAAAAATAGGGCTGGGGGTGTAGCTCGGAGGTAGAATGCCCCTGAGTTCAATCCCCAGTATCGTAAAAAAAAAAAAAAAAAAAAAGAAGAAGTCTCAAGAGAGACAAGAGCTTCCTGGGGCTCCTGTTACTCAGAGCCAACATCCATCCATCCATCCATCTATCTATCTATCTATCTATCTATCTATCTATCCATCCATCTTTCTCCTTCCTTCCTTCCTTCCTTCCTTCCTTCCTTTCCTTTCCTTTCCTTGTGCTAGGGATTGAACTCAGGGGCACTCTACCTCCGAGCTGCACCCCCTAGCCCTATTTTCTTTTATTTTTTACTTTCAAACAGGATCTTGCTAAGTTGCTGAGGCTGGCCTCAAGCCCGCAATCCTCCTGTCTCAGCCTCCCAAGTACTGGGATTACAGGTGTGTGCCACCATGCCTGGCTAAATAACCCTTTTTCCAAACAGTTGCCCATACTCAGGTGACAACCTTCTCCTGAGAATCCCACGCCAGCTGCATGTACATCGAGACCAAATGGCCCCTTTCCATCTAAACATCTGCCTTCCATCTTACTCTAATTTCTTTAGCCATTATCCAAGAAAATCAGTTTCTAAATTACTCAGCAATAAGAACTTAGAACTCAAGTGATATAATCTGCAAAGGGCAAGATTTAAGTCCTTTGGGACTGAGGCCACGAATCAAATATCTAAACCCAGCGGGTTCTCAGCCTGGCTGTGTATGAAAAGAACTTGTGAAGAAGAAAGAAAAAGAAAGCAAGGGAGGGAAGGAGGGAGGGAGGGAGGGAGGGAGGGAAGGAAGGAAGGAAGGAAGGAAGGAAGGAAGGAAGGAAGGAAGGAAGGGGAGGGAGGGAGGGAAGGGAGGGAGGGAGGGAGGGAGGGAGGGAAGGAGCCCAACCGGGCACTGTGGCCACATGCCTGGAATGCCAGTAGGAGGGAGGCCGATAAAGGAGGACCACAAGATCAAGGCTAGCCTCGGCAACCTAGTGAAACCTTGTCTCGAAATAAAATATAAAAGCATCACAGGGCCAGGCGTGGCGGCACACACTTGTAATCCCCGTACTTGGGAGGCTGAGACTGGAGAATCTGGGTTCGCGGCCAGCCTCAGCTACTTAGTGAGCTCAGCTACTTAGTGAGGCCCTCCTCAACTTAGTGAGACCCTGTTTTAAACTAAAGAATAAAAAATAGGACTGAGGCATAGCCTGGAGGTAGAATGCCGCCCCCCCCCCCCAGGTTCAATCCCTAGTACTGAGGGAAAAAAAAAAAAGCATCACAGGTTTGAGATGGACCTCAGAAACTTAGCAAGATTCTCAGCAACCTAGAGAGAACATGTTTGAAAACAGAAAAATCAAAAGGGCTAGTGGTGTAGCTCAGAGGTAGAATGTCACTGGGTTCAACCTTAATACCAAAAAAATAAATAAAAAGTAAATAAAATAAAAATAAGGGCTGGGCTAACGATGTAGCTCAGTATGCCTAGGTTTCCGTACTAAAAACTACCAACACATCAGCCCAACATCTAGAGATTAATTTAAATGGCCTGGATTGGGGCCCTGAGTATTTTTTATTTATTTATTTATTTATTTATTTATTTATTTATTTATTTATATTTTATTTATTTATTTATTTATTTATTGCGGTACTGGGGATTGAACTCAGGGGCATTCTACCTCCGAGCTATACCCCCAGCCCTATTTTTTATTCTTTATTTTGAAACCAGGTCTCACTAAGTTGTGGAGTGCCTTACTAGGTAGCTGAGGCTGGCCTTGAACCCGGATCCTCCGGTCTTAGCCTCCCGAATGCTGGGATTACAAGCGTGCGCCACCACGCCTGGCTCTGAGTATTTATTTAATTTAAAAATTTCCCCATACGCTTCTAATATATGTGGCTAGAACTGAGAACCACAAACCATCAACATCACAACTAAAAACAAAAACAAAGTGTTTATTATTCAAGATAACTATATATATATGTATATATACATATATATATTATATATATATTTTTTTTTGGGGGGGGGTGGTGGTACTAAGGATAGAACCCAGAGACACAGAGGCATTTTACCTCTCACACTTCTTTTATTTTCTATTTGGAAGCAGGGTCTCACTAAGTTGCTGAGGCTGTCCTTGAAGCTTTGATCCTCCTGTCTCTGCCTCCCAAGTACTGGAATTATAGGCCCACACCACCATGTCCGGCAACCACTATATTTTAAAGACCTCTGCAATAAGCTAAGCTACCTTTCAAGGAAGACACCAAAAATAAGAGGTTAAAAAAAAATAAACCAGCTGGGCGTGGTGGTGCACGCTTGTAATCCCAGCATTTGGGAGGCTGAAACCGGAGGATCCAGGTTCCCAGCCAGCCTCAGCTACCTAGTGAGGCACTCCACAACTTAGTGAGACCCTGTTTCAAAATAAAGAATACAAAATAGGGCTGGGGGTGTAGCTCGGAGGTAGAATGCCCCTAAGTTCAATCTCCAGTACCGAAAAAAAAAAAGAAAAAAAGAAACCAACACTGTTAAGAATGCTGCCCTGTGTCTTTTTAACTCAAAAAGTACAGTAATTAAGAACTTCTCGTTCTAGTTGCAGCACCTAAGGATACCAGGGCCCCCAGAGGGACAGAAAGATCTACTGAAATAACAAATGTTCCTTGGGACTAAACCCATAAATTCTATTTGTTTGGAGAAATATCTGTAGGAACTAAAGCTTTTCACCTCAATTAGCACTTGCCAACATGTATTCAATAGGTAAATTAAGGCCCTAGTAAAAGCCATCCCAAGCTTTTGTTGCTAATGTTACTGGAAACTGAACCTAGGGGTATTTTACCTCCTTGCAAAACCCTAGCCCTTGTTATGTTTTTCTTTTGAATCAGAGCCTCACTAAGTTGCTCAGGGTCTTTGTAAGTTGCTGAGGCTGGCCTCAGTCCTGTTATCCTCCTGCCTCAGTCTCCCAAGTACTGGGATTACAGACATACACCATCCCCATCTTGATGCTGAACTTATTTATGCATCTTTCAAGAAGTTATAAAGCCTGGAAGTGAAATCATACTCTGAAAGAATTACACAAGGAAATAAGCCCCATCGGGGCTCAGACACACAGAGACACAAAGCAACGCTGATCATGAATTTTCAAGTGAGTCAAGGTCATCACTCCAAGAAGGCAAATTTACCCTACCTCTGAATTTCTTAGGTGGGTTGTTAAGGTCCCCGGCTTCTGGCTGTACAACGCAGCGATCATCAACCAGGCTGTAAAAAAAAAAAAAAAGACAGGAAATGCGGTCAAACCAAGTCAAGGAAAATAAAACTCTAAGCACTATTCAAAACTTAAATATCCAACTGGGCGTGGTGGTGCACGCCTGGCATCTCAATTCTTGGGAGGCTGAGACAGGAGGACCCAGGTTCATGGCCAGCCTCAGCTATTTATTTGTTTTTGTTTTTTGCGGTACTGGGGATTGAACTCAGGGGCGTTCTACCTTCAAGCTATACCCCCAGCCCTATTTTTTATTCTTTGTTTTGAAACCGGGTCTTACTAAGTTGCGGAGAGCCTCACTAGGTAGCTGAGGCTGGCTGCAAACCCGGATCCTCTCATCTCAGCCTCCCAAATGCTAGGATTACAAACATGCACCACCACGCCCAGCTCAGCCTCAACTATTTAGTGAGGCCCTCTGCAACTCAGTAAGACCCTGTTTCAAAATAAAGAATAAAAAATAGGGCTGGGGATGTAGCTTGAAGGTAGAATGCCCCTGGGTTCAATCTCCAGTACTGCAAAAAAAATTAAAAACTTAAATATCCTGCTGGGCATGATGGCACACTCCTGTCATCGCAATACTTGGGAGGGTGAGACAGGAGGATCCTGGTTTGCTGCCAGCCTCAGCTACCTAGTGAGGCCCTCTGCAACTTAGTGAGACCCTGTTTCAAAAAAACGAATAAAAAATAGGGCTGGGGATGTAGCTAGGAGGTAGAATGCCCCTAGGTTCACTCTCCAGTACTGCAAAAAATAATAATAATAATTAAATATCTAGCCGGGCATAGTGGCACACACCTGTAATCTCAATACTTGGGAGGCCGAGACAGGAGGATCGCAGGTTCAAGGACAGCCTCTGCAAGTAGTGAGATTCTCATCAACCTAGCGAGACAGTGTTTCCAAACAAAAACATAAAACAAGGCTGGGGGGATAGCTCAGAGCTAGAAGGGCCCTGAGTGTCACAAAAAATAAACAAACATCCCAGGGTTTGTCCTGTGCAAAACTTAAGACCACATGTACTTCTGCCAAGGAGCTGTTTGAAAAAGGTTCCCCTACGCGTTGGGAGTGCAACCTAATCCAAAAGCCCGAGGTTCTTTTTCTACGATGGAGGCATTAGGTGACTATTTCCTGTGGCTCTCTTTCCCTGAACCCCATTCATGACAGATTGGGGCACAACACGTCACGCTGCCACGTTGGGAGACGTAGCGAAGGGTGATGCATTGGACTAAAGGCAGTTGGGGAGCAACTCGCTGCAGGCATCCCCCTGAGTCCCGGGAAGTGGGGTGAACACGGGTCAGGCCCCGAGCCAGCGCAGAAGCCACAGAAGCAAGGTGCAAAGGAGAACCGGACTGAAGAAACCAGTGGAGCCAGAAGCCCTGTGTTTCTGAGGCCACGGAGAAGCAAGAATGAAGCAAAGGAAGTCGCACTGGCATTACTGGAAGAGTTGAAATAAAGGTCACAGGAGGAAGAGGGGGAGCAGTTGCAGGTGGCAGGAACGCAGAGAAAATGAGCAGAGATGAGAAAGACCTCGGAGCTCTGCGATTAGTGGAGAAAGCACCCAAAAAAAAAAAAGGAATCACCAGCCGGGCATGGTGGCGCACGCTTGTAATCCCAGCATTCGGGAGGCTGAGACTGGAGGATCCGGGTTCGAGGCCAGCCTCAGCTACCTAGTGAGGCACTCCGCAACTTAGTGAGACCCGGTTTCAAAATAAAGAATAAAAAATAGGGCTGGGGGTGTAGCTCGGAGGTAGAACGCCCCTGAGTTCAATCCCTAGTACCGCAAAAAAAAAAAAAAAAGGAATCACCAGCCCCAAGTGACATAAAGACTCATATTTAAGGTCCTGACTGAGGCCGGGGACGTGGCTGGGTGGAGTGGATTTGCTCAGCAGGCATAAGGGCAGCATGGGTATCTGCTCAGTGGGGAGGCAGAGTCCAGAGAAGCCCACCAGCAGTTTGCTCCCTCTGGCTTCAAAACATAAGATCTAGCCGGGCATGGTGGTGCACACCTGTAATCCCAGCAAGTGGGAGGCTGAGACAGGAGGATCGCAGGTTTGAGGACAGCCTCTGCAACTTAGCGAGATGCTCGGCAACTTAGCGAGACCCTGTTTCAAAATAAAAGTAGGCTGGGGGTGGCAGAGCTCAGAAGTAGGAGGCCCGTGGATTCAATCCCCAGTACCACAAAAAGATTAAAATTAAAAAATAAGATCTCAGCGGGGCGTGATGGCGCACGCTTGTAATCTCAGTAATTTGGAGGCTGAGACAGGAGGATCGCAGGTTCACAGCCAGCCTCAGCTACCTAGGTGAGGCGCTCCGCAACTTAATAAGACTCAGTTTCAAAACAAAGAATAAAAAATAGGGCTGGGGGTATAGCTCGGAGGTAGAATGCCCCTGAGTTCAATCCCTAGTACCACAAAAAAAAAAAAAAAAAGATCTCAGCTGGGCATGGTGGCGCACACTTGTAATCCCAGTATTTGGGAGGCTGAAACAGGAGGATCGCAGGTTCACAGCCAGCCTCAGCTACTTAGTAAGGCCCTCCGCAGCTTAGTGAGACCATGTTTCAAAACAAAGAATAAAAAATAGGACTGGGGATGTAGCTCAGAGGTAGAATGCCCCTGGGTTCAATCCCCAGTACCACAAAAAATATATATATTTTTTTATATATGTATGTATATATATGTAAAAATATATAAAATATATTTTTATATATGTATCTATGTATATATGTACATATATATGTATGTATGTATATATATATATATGATCTCACTGTACATAAACAGGAGAGACAGTGTGGTCAGTGATGGGGGGGGTATTTTTGTTGTTGTTGCAAAAATCAAGAGTAAAAGGTGCACATATAAAACCCTGCCCTGGACCCTGTGAGTGTAAATACAGTAATACCACCAAAGCTAACATAGTAGTTGAAAAGGGAGACCCTGAATCCAGTGCTCAGCTCAGGGCTGCGTTAATCATAAGTCCTCAAACAATGGGGGAGGAGGTAGGAAAAGAGCCCCGGTCAATCTCGACTGTCGGTGGCACTCTGCACCTACGAGTGGCATGACGGAACGGGGGCCTTTTACTCCTCCCGCCTCCGTTCCCTCCTCTGCCGTCTCAAAGATTTGCAACCAAGGGGACGCTCACCAGACTGCCTATGTCTAAATATTCTGGTACCAGGACCCAGTCATCCCCGGGTTTACTGAAGAGAAGGGACTTTGATATCAGAAGCACACTGCTAACTTGTGCGCATGCACACCCACTGGCTCTCCAAGGTCCTGCTGGAGCGGCAAAGTGGAACCAGCCCACAGAGCCACTCAGAGGCAGCCGCCATATCTCTACACAGCGGGACTGCACTGGGCAGCTGGACACCAGGTCCCATAAAGCCCGCACAAACTCACTGCGGCCACGGCTGGTGCTCCACAAACATTAAAGGTAACGAAAAGGAAGAAGAGGGGGGGAATCAACTTACTGTTCTAAATCAATTTTTTTTTTCTTTGTGGTACTGGAGATGGAACCCAGAGGCATTCTGCCTCTGAGCTACACCCCCAGTCCTATATTTTTATTCTTTATCTTGAAACGGGGTCTCACTACGTTGCGGAGGACCTCACTAAGCAGCTGAGGCTGGCCGTGAACCTGGATCCTCCGGTCTCAGTCTCCCCAAGTACTGGGATTACAAGCATGCGCCACCACGCCCAGCCCCAAATCAATTTTGATATCAGCCATCTCCAAATATGTGCAGGTGAAAAAAGGAATATTCATCCAAAGCAAGGCTTAGAGCCCAAAGGCTGGCTTTATTTATTTATTTATTTTATGTCTGTGTGTTTTACTAGTGATTGAACTCAAGGGCATTCTACCTCTGAGCTACACCCTCAGTCCTGTTTTATTTTTTATTCTTGAAACAGTGTCTCACTAAGTTGCTGAGGCTGACTTCAAACCTGTAATCTTCCTGTCTCGGCCTCCCCTGGGATTACGAGCATGTGCCACCATGCTCGGCTCCAAAGTTTTAAAAACAGACACCCTAGCCAGGCATGGTGGCACAGGCCTGTAATGCTGGTACTTGGGAGGCTGAGACGGGAGGATCGCAGGTTCAAAGTCAGCCTCAGCAACTTAGTGAGCCTCTCAGTAACTTAGCAAGGCCCTGTTTCCAAATAGAAAATAAGGAAAATAGGGCTAGGAGTATAGCCTGAGGTAAAAGGCCCCTGGGTTCCACACCCAGTGCCACAAAAAATAAAAATAAGAAATAAATAAAGACACTCTCACTTTATTTTTTAATTTTTAAAATTTTTTGCAGGGCTGGAGATTCAATCTCTATCTACCTTATTTGGTGTGTGAGGGGGGGACTTTTCCTTAATTTATTTACAATATTTGAGATATAAAGCACAGAGTTTACACCTCATAGGAATTTTGAGAATGAATGTCCTGGAAGAAAGGAAGAAGGTAAAAGTAGGTATTAAGACTTCAGGGGCCAGACGTGGTGGTGCACACCTGCAATCCCAGTACCTGGGAGGCTGAGACACAAAGATCGCAGGTTCAAAGCCAGCCTCAGCAACTTAGCAAGACCCTGTTTCAAAATAAAAAATGAAAAGGGCTGGGGGTGTAACTTGGAGGTAGAAAGTCCCTGGGCTTAATCCTCAGTTCCACCAAAAAAAAAAAAAAAAAATTTTTTTTTCAGGGGATTGGTGAGGTTCAGCATCTGGATGAAACGGGAGACAGGGCCCCAAAGGAAAGGGGCATATGTTGGGGTGAGGCCCAGAGGGCATCCAGCCAGGGACTACGGGCAGACAGTGAGGGGTGCTCAGAAAAACTGGGGAGGGACAGACTACCCTCCAGAGAGTAACTATGGGGCCCTTCACCTTGCAGACCAGAGCTGTGCAACCTTAGGCAAGGGTCTGCACCTCTCTGAAACACAAAAGTGTTGCCTCTGGTGGAGTAACCTGAATAAGACCTTGAAAATGGTCTCTCTGCACGAATACCAGAAAACAAGCATGTGTCCAGTCACAGCTAGAAGAATTTAAAGGGAGGTTCTGAGCGGGGCGTGGTGATGCACACCTGTAGTGCCAGTTCTTGGGAAGCTGAGACAGGAGGATCACAGGTTGGAAGCCCAGCAGCCTCAGCGACTCATTGAGGCTCGCATCAACTTAGGGAGACCCTGTTTCCAAATAAAAAAATAAGGTAGGGCGGGGTTGTCGCTAGGAGGTGGAATGCCCCTGGGTTCAATCCTAGCAAAACACACACACACACAGACACACACACACACACACACACACAGACACACACACACACACACACACACACACACACAGGTTTTAGTTGAGACTAGCTCTTGGCCAATTCAACAATGCCACTCCGGCCTTACTACTCTTTCCTACTCCAAGACAGTACAAAGCCCTCCTGGCACTACTTGGGTTAGCCATTGGGCCCTCCATTCGGCCTGTCTGCCTTTGGGCTACTTCCTCTCCTAGACAATAGGAACAGGAGGAAAAGGGAGAAGATAATCAAAGGAGTTCATAATGGAATATATTTATATCCTTAAAATGCTGAATAAAGATCAGAGGAAGCACAAATGAGCAAAAAGCTGATTTATGCGACTTTGCGCAATTTGTAACTCTCCAAAGCTTTCAGCAATTTGAAGTAGGCAAGGGTTCTGCTTCAAAGAAGAGAAATAAGCATCCAAGAAGTTCTGGTGTCTGCTTATACCACACAAGAATTCCTATTTGCCAAGAGCTTTAGCTAGGCATGGTGGTGCACATCTCTAACAGGGGAATCACAGGTTAGAGGCCAGCCTCGGCAAGCAGTGAGACTCTCGGAAACCTAGCGAGACCCTGTTTCAAAATAAAAATAAGAGTGGGGGTATAATTCACAGGTAGAATGCCGCTGGGTTCAATCCCCAGTACTAGAAAGAAAAAAAAAAGAGCTTTACAAAGCTAAAAAGCACTTCTTTGGGTCTATACATATTAATCTTTAAATTCTATTCCATATGCCAGCACTTTCCCTCTTACCTATGAAGAGAATTATAACAAGTTCTGAATTAACAGAGCCCTAATTAATGAGGGGTTGTTCTTTCAGAACTCATCAAAAACAGGGTCTTCGAGTAAAAGGTTAAACTTGGTTAACCTGGGATTTGGCCTCTGTGATCTCAACCGCCCTTGGAAAATCTGAGTCAAATAGTAACAACGTTCTTATCTTAGGAAAAAAATCACAGTTTTTAGGCAGATGTTCTGATGTCTTAAACAAAGCCACCCGTCACACGACATCACAAGCTCTTACCCCAAGGTGCTGATAAATCCATTTGTCGATCCCTCCGCATACAGAGAACAAATGTCTCCAATATGTAGGAAACTAGACATTTTGTCAGACATGTTCTTTCTTGAAAAGCCTAGACGAAGTAAAATACGGGACATCGTTAGCAGAAAAGAAGTCACCAAGAGCAGGCTTTCCAAAACACCGCCTTAAAAAGTCACATTTAAATAGGTCTTTGACAGGCTGGCAATTCAGTGAGCCAAGCAAGGACATATGTGACAACAGTTGTTCCCATAGATTATTTAATTCCAGGACATTCCAACCACAACAAAGCTTGTTTCTAACAAAGCCAGCCTACATTGAACGCCACGCTCTGAGGACCCTCAATAATAACACAGAATATCTAAGCTACGGGGAACGTGGCCAACAACCTCGTAGTGAGGAAGGACTTGGAAAGTCTGACTTAGGCAACATTAACATATTCAGTTTGCCTCGCCTCGGGGAATATGAAGTCAGAGGAAACACCTGGTAGAACACTTGGGTCTGGCAAGGCCATTGAGCCCAGGTACCAAGAACAAAATGACATTACTAAAAGGAAGCTCGGTAACAAATACCACCAAGCCCTAGCACTTTTTAAAAAGTCAACAACTCAGAGCCAGGCGTGGTGGCACACGCTTGTCATCCCAGCATACTTAGGAGGCTGAGACAGGAGGATTGCAGGTTCAAGGCCAACCTCAGCTACTTAGTGAGGCCCTTTGCAACTTAGTGAGACCCTGTTTTAAAATAAAGAATAAAAAATAGGGCTGGGGGTGTAGCCCGGAGTTAGAATGTCCTTGGGTTCAATTCCCAGTATTGCAAAATAAAAAAATAAAAATAAATTCAACAACTCTACAGGCTGTACCCAAATGCTACTCAAATGCCTTTCCTTCTCATTCTTAACCAAGAAACACTTGCAAAGGGCAAAAAAAGAAAAAAATAGAGCCAGGTGTGGTGGTGCATGCTTGTAATCCCGGTACATGGGAGGCTGAGACAGGAAGATCTGGGTTCGAAGCCTGCCTCAGCTACTTAGTGAGGCCCTCCCCAACTCAGGGAGACCCTGGTTTCAAGATAAAGATAAAAAATTAAAAAAATAGGACTGGGGGGTGTAGCTCAGAGGTAGAATGCCCCTGGGTTCCATCTCCAGTACCGCAAAAAAAAAAGAATAAAAAAAAAAAAAGAAAGCCCTTGGGAAGCATCTGCCCAACTCTTTGGTCTTTGGATAAGAATAATGAGGTTCCCTGGTACACAGCTAATTAGTGGCAAGCCCAGAGAATTCTCCAGGGTTCCCGGAAACCTTTATAGAGCCCAGAAATCATTAAACACACACACACACATACACACACACACACACACACACACACACACACACACACAAATATCAACAAAAATATTGAAGTGATTCATAAAAACAGCTTTCATCGGGGCCCTAAATATTGAGGAGTGGGAGCCAATTTTAAAAACCAAAACTGATATTTACAAAACAAGCTCCCTTGCGTGGGAAGGCCGAGGGCTGTGGAGACTGTAGCTTAGTTCCCAACTGTTGCCTTAGCACCTGGGGAAGGGGAGATCTGGGGAGAAGAGAGGCCTCTCCCAATCCTCCTCCAAACCGACACCCTGTAAACACCTTTCCTCGCCTATAAGATCCTCTCCCAGAAACCATTTGTCCCCCAGGACCACAAGAGCGGCCACAGGGCGATTCTCTTCTTTTCAACTGGTTTCTGGGTGCCAAGTTTTCTTTTAGGGAGATCTGAGCAGGAGTGGTCGGCGTGTAACTTCAGGAAGCAATCTCCCTTAGCAGGAATCCTAGTCCCTAAAGGTGCTCAACTCTGCTTCTGAGAAGGTGTAGGGAAAATCGAATCTCCTCCCAACCCCCGACCCCTACACCCCCAAACAACCCAGACATTGCAAGAGAGATAAAGAGCATTTAATTGAGCACCAACTTATTTATAGGGGAGTCCAGCAACTGAGAACACAGACTAAACTCTCCAACAAAAGAGCCAATATCTCAGCTGGACGTGGTGGTGCACACCCGTAATCCCAGTACTTGGGAGGCTGAGACAGGAGGAACGTAAGATTTGAGACCAGTCTCAGCAAGGAAGCGAGACTCTCAGCAACCTAGCAAGACCCTGTTTCAAAACAAAACAAAAATTAAGAATAATTTTTTAAAAAGCTCTGGAGTGTAGCTCAGAAGTAAAATGCCCCTGGGTTCAATCCCTAGTATCACCAAAAAAAAAAAAAAAGGCATTATCCCTAAACCTGGAGGAGAGTAACAAAAATAGCTTGCAGAGACAAGTTTGCCAAGTACTGTACTGGGTCATTTCTTCCTATTAAGATGTTAAACAAACCAATGTTTTATTTTTTAATTAATTAATTTATTTATTTTGTGGTATAGGGGATTGAACCCAGAGGCATTCTACCTTCGAGTTACACCCACAGCCCAATTTTATTTCTTATTTGGAAACAGCGTCTCACTAGGTTGACAAGAGTCTCAGTACTTGCTGAGGCTGTCTTCGAACTTGGGATCCTCCTGTCTCAGCCTCCCAAGTACTGGGATTACAGGCGAGTGCCACCATGCCCAGCTCCAAACCAATGTTTTAAACAATACCCACAAAGGCAGTGCCAACGGAAAATACCAAGAGGGATTAAAACTTTACCATAAAGGCCAGAAAGCCGGGATAGTTCTGAGACCAATTTGTGTGTCTGCGTGTGTGCAGTGCTAGGGGCGGAACACAGAGCTTCTTGCATGTTAAGTAAGCACTCCACCACTGAGCAACACCCCCAGGCTCCTGATTGTGAGGTGGGAGGGAGGGGGTATGGGGATTGAACCCAGGGGCATCCTACCTCTGAGCTACTCTTCCCCTAAGGCCAATCTTATTTTTTATTTTGAAACAGGGTCTCACTAAGTTGTAGAGAACCTCACTAAGTTGCTGAGGATAGTCTGGAACTCAAGATCCCATGTACTGGGATTATAGGTGTACACCACCATGCCTGGCTGTGATATATTTTAAATTAAAAATAAAAAACAAGCTATTAGCCAAGCATGGTGGCACATGCCTGTAATGCCAGTACTTGGGAGGCTGAGACAGGAGGATCGCAGGTTCAAGGCCAGCCTCGATAACTTAGTAAGACCCTGTTTCAAAATACAAAATAAGGCCGGGCATGGTGACGCACGCCTGTAATCCCAGTACTTGGAAGGCTGAGACAAGAGGATCACAGGTTCGAGAACAGCCTCAGCAAGTAGTGAGACTCTCATCAACC
>PVLC010016110.1:13009-36105 GCA_004027655.1 Graphiurus murinus
TTTTTTTTTTTTTTTTTCCCTACTGCTGAGGAATGGACCCAGGGCTTCATACATATTAGACAAGTGCTTTCTCACTGAGCTACAACCCTAGCTCTGGAACCGACTGTTTGAATTTTGAGTCAGACCAAATCTGTGTCTGCACACCACAGCCTCCCAGAGGTACCTGCTCAGGCAGGTGACTACCTGCGTGACTAAGCCCGTCCAGCTGGCTCTGCCCTTTGAACGGGCATCAGCCCCGAGCAGACCAGGCCAGGGAACGGAGCGGCAGTGTGTCGGCGGTCTGGAGAACTTCTGTCACCATCTGAGTACCTTACTGAATGGCTCTAGGCCCTGAAAGTGAAGAAGCAGACACATTCCAGGGTTCTGAACGACAAAGCAATAGATGTCTGGCCGCTGCCTCTGTATAGCAACGTGCTGCGTTATTTCTACCTCTGAGCATAGCAGCTAATCTAGAATAGCTAACATCTGTCCAGCTATCATGCCCACGATTGCGCATGTGTGTGTGTGGTACTTGGGATTAAACCCAGGGCATTCTACCTCTGAGCTACATCCCAGCCTTTTTTAGTTATTTTTATATTTATTTGTGTGTGTGTGTGTGTGTGTGTGTGTGTGTGTGGTGCTGGAGATTGAACCTAGGGCCAATCTACCTCAGAGGTACACCCCCAGCTCTATTTTTTTCATTTTTTTATTTGGAAACAAGGTCTCAATAAGTTGCTAAAAGCCTAGGTTGCTGTAGTTGTCCTCGAACCTGCGATCCTCCTGTCTCAGTCTCCCAAGTACTGGGATTGTGATGGGGTACGGCTTGTTCCCCAAAAATTCAGGTTCTTGATATTGTGAAGAAAAGAATTTCAACACATACCAGTCAAAACATCTGGCAGGTTTTATTTTAGGAAAACTGGGAGGAAGGGAAAAAAGGGAAGGGGAGTGAAAGGGTCACCCGACCAAGTCCAAGGGCATGTCCCCCGAGCAAGAGAGAACACGTGGATGTGCAGAGGGATATAAGAGAGGGCGGGGTCCTCTTTTCCAGCCCCTCTCTCTCAGGTTTCAGGTGGGCGATAGGTGGGCTTCAGGTGGGGCTGGGCTCTTCCAGAGTTTGGCGGTGCATCTCATTTGGGCCGAAACAAAGAAAAGCTTTCAAGGGGTGGAGTTGGCTTAACTCTCCAGCTTTTTTTAAAAAAGGCTATATTAAAACTATATTTTTTCTGACTTCTCCCGATATCCTCCTTCTACCTAACCTTCCACTTCTAGGCTACCTCATCAGGATGACTGGGATTACTGGTGGACACCACTGCACCTGGCTTTTGTTTTTGTTTTTTGTGGGGTGTTTTGTTTTGTTTTGAAACAGGGTCTCACTAGGTTGCTAAGGACCTGGCTAAGTTGCTAAGACTGGCTTGAACCTGCGATCTTCCTGTCTCAGCCTCCCAAGCACTGGAATTATATGCATGCCCCACCATGCCCGGCTTGAGTTTTTTTTTTTTTTTTCTTCTTCTTCTTTTTTTTTTTTTAATTAACAATAATCCTACAAACACAGGTTAAAATGTTAACTGCTATTATTCTCCATGTAGTAAGATTATGAAAACTCCTTTTCTTTTTTATGCACAATTTTGTGTGTGTGTGTGTGTCACTGGGAATTGAACTCAGGGGCATTCTACCTCCAAGCTTCAACCCCAGCCCTATTTTACTTTTATTTTGAAACAAGATCTCGATAAGTTGATGAGAGTCTCACTCCTTGCTGAGGCTGTCCTTGAACCTGCGATCCTCCTGCCTCAGCCTCCCAAGTACTGGGATTACAGGCTTATTTACTGAGTTTTCTAGTGTGGCCTTTCTTAATTTTTTTACTTTGGCCATGTAATACTTTCTTAGGGAGGAAAAAAAAATCATTATCTTCTTTCTATAACCAATATGCTTATTAAGTAGACAAGAAAATTAAACAAGTAACCTTTAAGGCACATTTTTCATTTCTCATGAAAACACAGGCCAGTACCCCCCACACACTCCCTTAAAGATGCTCAACTAGGCCATCTGCCAGGGGTTCCAATTCGCAAATAATCAAAAAGGGGAGGAGGACAAATTCTTCCCCAAAGAATCAGGCACTGAGCCCCCTCTGCAGAGGACTGCTAGTCAGGTCTGGCTGAAACCCTCCTGGTATTTCTCCGGCCTACCTTTAATGAAGAGGAGGAAGGGGCGGGGCAGCCCTGGGGTAATTATCCGGCTGTTGGGAAGGAAACACAAAGGCAGGGGAAGCCAGGGAACAGGCCTCTGGGGCCCGGGGAGGGGGCGGGAAGTTCGCCTGGAGGGATGGACCTGGGAGCAATCTTTGGGAAGACTTCCTGTTGTTCTCTTGCTGGGCTGCAGGGCGGGAGGGTCCCGGTCTCTGTATCTGATCGCTGACCCTTTGCGTCTGCTGGCTTCTAGCTGGCTCTGGGCTCCAGTGTCACTCCCACGATGGCTGGGGACCAGGCAGGAGGAAAACAGAGTTGGACGAAGGCTCGGAGCTGCAGAACTGGGGTACCTCCAGCACAAGGGACCCCTGGGATCTTTGCTAGCACGTTCTGTCTGTGCACAGGAGAAGACAGGGTCTCTGTCTCAGCTAGTGTCAGCTCGTGACCCTGTGGTCCTACCAGGACAAAGGGCTAACACTTACTCCCAGGGGTACTGTGTGGAGGAAGGGAGATAATGCTTCAAAAGTTGCCTGGTGGCTTCAGGTGTGGTGACCATGCCTAGAATCCTAGTACTTGGGAGGCTGAGACAGGAAGATCGCAGGTTCGAAGACAGTCTCAGCTAGACTTAGTGACTCAGCAACCTAGCGAGACCTTGTTTTACACTTGTAATCCCAGTCCTTGGGAGGCTGAGGCCGGAGAATCCTAGGTTTGTGGCCAGCCTCAGCTACTTAATGAGACCCTGTTTCAAAATAAAGAATAAAAAATAGTCCCAGTACTTGGTGGGGGCTGAGACCGGAGGATTCTGGTTTGCAGCCAGCCTCAGCTACTTAGTGAGGCCCTCCGCAACTTAAGTGAGACCCTCTGAAACTTAGTGAGACCCTGTTCCAAAATAAAGAATAAAAAATAGGACTGGGGGTGGAGCTCAGAGGTAGAATGCCCCTGAGTTCCATCCCCAGTACTGAAAAAAATAATAATAATAAGTAAATAAAATAATTAAATTAAATTAAAATAAAAAATGGCCGGGGTGTACCTTGTTGGCAAAATGCCTCTGGGTTTAATGCCCACTACCACAGGAGGAGGAGAAAGAGAGGGAAAAGAAGATAAGAAAAAGGAAAGGACATAGTACAGTGGAACTGCTCTAAGCAATATATTTGTTATTATATTTCAATAAGAGATCAAGTAGAATTCTGGAAGATTCGAGGATGCCAAAATTCTAAATTTCATAAAAGAAAGGATCCCCCATATGAAAAGTCAGCTGGGTATAATAACTGATCATTTCCTGTATGACTCGGGACACTGTATTTTACTTGAGACATGATAATTATCCTCCCTAATTCCCCTGTTGGGAGAAAAAAAAAAAAAAAAAAAAAGCTGAAAAATACAGAATTATACTGCACTCCCAACCACGGAGCATGCCAACCTTTCGAAATGCACAGATGCACAGAATAAATGTTGGAAAGAACTCTGTAAAGGATGCAACACAACCGGGCATGGGGGCGCACGCTTGTAATCCCAGTACCTGGGAGGCTGAGACGAGAAGATCACAGGTTCAAGGACAGCCTTGGCAAGTAGTGAGACTCTCATCAATCTAATGAAACCCTGTTTCAAAATAAAAATAAAATAGGGCTGGGGGTGTAGCTCCTGGGTTCAGTCCCCAGTAAAACACACACACACACACACGCAATGCCATCTGTCCTCCAACAATGTAGCCCCCCCACTGTGGTCTCAGCTTCTCACTAACACCTAACTTTGCTAGAAATGTCACTTCTGTCCCCTTCCCTACCCCAACAAAAGGACAACTGCCTTCCAAAGCTACTCATCTGTACCCTTTAATGCATTCTCAAAGGTCTCTAAATCTGCAAACACTGCCTAGCTTTTCTCCCTAAGAATGTACTTCTTATGAAAAGCTCCACCATCCTCTCCTGCTTCCTGATGTGGCACAGCCTCAAGGGTCCCTTCAGATGGGTGTGATGTAATCCCAGTACTTGGGAGGCTGAGACAAGAGGATCACAGGTTCGAGGTAAGCCTCGGCCAATTAGTGAAGCCCACTGCAATTTACTGAGACCCTGTTTCAAAATAAAAATCGAATAGGGCTGGGGGTGTAGCTCAGAGGTAGAATGCCCCTGGGTTCAATCCCCAGTACTGCTAAATAAATAAATAAAAATAAAAAGCACCTCTCAGCCGGGCGTGGTGGCATACCCTTGTAATCCCAGTACTGGGAGGCTGAGACAGGAGGATCACAGGTTCCAGGTCGGCCTCAGCTATTTAGTGAAGCCCCCTACAATTTACTGAGACCCTGTTTCAAAATAAATATCGAATAGGGCTGGGGGTGTAGCTCAGAGGTAGAAGGCCCCTGGGTTCAATCCTCAGCACCCCCTAAATAAATAAATAAATAAATAGGTATAGAGGTGTAGCTCACAGGTAGAATGTTCCTGGGTTCAATCCCCAGTACCTAAATAAATACATACATACACATGTAAATAAATATATGGGGCTAAGAATGTAACTTAGAGGTAGAATGCCTCTGAGTTCCATCCCCAGTACCCAAAAAAAGTGTGTGTGTGTGTGTATATATACACATATATATTTTTCCCCCAAGGCCAATGCCTAGTCCACTGTAAGTGCTCAATAAATATTTGTCAAATAAAAGAATGAAAGCCGGGTGTGGTGGCGCACACTTGTAATCCCAGCATTCGGGAGGCTGAGACCGGAGGATCCGGGTTCGCGGCCAGCCTCAGCTACCTAGTGAGGCCCTCCGCAACTTAGTGAGACTCGGTTTCAAAATAAAGAATAAAAACTAGGGCTGGGGGTATAGCTCGGGGGTAGAATGCCCCTGAGTGTTCAATCCCCAGTACCGCAAAAAATAACTAACTAAATAAAAGAATGAAGAAGTTGACAGAATGAAGAAGTTGACGACCAAATCTCACTGATTCAACCCTTAGTCTACTGTTGAATCCTCCGATGCTTTCCTTAGCCCGTCAGCATGAGTTCCTAGCTGCTCTGTCAAGCCTTCCCACTCACCTCTTTGGAGCCATCAAAAGCTCCGCTGCCTCCAACAGCCAGTGTGTTCTTTCGAAACATCAATCAGACCTCCTCATGCCTTGCTTAAAACTTCCCAACCCTCCTCCTGCAGCTCCTCAGCCCGGCCTGCCTGTCTCCCTGCATCTCCACCTTCGGCCTCTAGGCTCCACTGCAGGAACCTTTGCCAAGCCCCCCGGCTCGCCGGGCCCCCCTGCTCCTGCCGCTGTGCTGCCTGAGACTCCCCCCGCCCCCTGCCCACCTTCACGGTCTATAGCAGCATCTCCAGGAAGCCTATTCTGAACCCCCAACCCGGGTCACGTGCCCCCAACATGCTTCTCTGTGACCCGGCCCACTACCACGGCCCAGGCGTGCCGACTCACTTTGTGCTGCAGACCCGTCGGGGCAAGCATTGTGCCGTCTTGTTCCCTAATGTACCAGCCCAACGTCCAGTACGGTGCCGGGATCACACGCCATCCAACGTGGGCTCAGCGTAACCATCACACCATCGCTGCCGAAATCTTAACTGTTTCTTACGTGATTCTTCTCTTTCCCTCTCCCTCTCTCCCTTCTTCCCTTCCTCTTTCTCCCTTTTTCTCTCTCTTCCTCCTTCCCTCCCTATTTCTTTCTTTTTTTTTTTTTTCGGTACTGGGGATTGAACCCAGGGGCATTCTACCTCCGAGCTATACCCCCAGCCCTATTTTTTATTCTTTATTTTGAAACCAAGTCTCACTAAGTTGCAGAGTGCCTCACTAGGTAGCTGAGGCTGGCCAAGAACCCGGATCCTCTGGTCTCAGCCTCCCGAATGCTGGGATTACAAGCGTGCGCCACCATGCCTGACTCCTCTCTTATTTTTTGTACTGGGAATGGGACCCAGGGGCATTCTTCCTCTGAGCTACACCCCCAGCCCTATTTTATTTTTTATTTGGAAACAGGGTCTCACTAAGTTGCTGATAGCCTCATTAAGTTGCTGAGGCTGGCCTCAAACTTGCAATCCTCCTGTCTCAGCCTCCCAAGTACTGAGATTACAGGAGTGTGCCACCACACCCAGCTCATTTTGGTTTTGTTTTCTGCAGTATTGAGGATTGCACCCAGGGGCATTCTGCCTCCAAGCTACAACCCCAGCCCTAATTTTTTCCTTTTTAACAGAGCCTCCCTAAATGACTGAGGCTAGCCTCGAACCTATAATCCTCCTGCCACAACTTCCCAAGTACTGGGCTAGCAGACCTGCGCCACCACCCCGGGTTCATTGTTGTAATTTTTTTTTTTTTTTTTTTTTTTTTTTTTGCAATACTACAGTTTGAACCTATGGGCATTTTATCTCCGAGCTACACCCAGAGCCCTATTTTGTTTTATTTAATTTAATTAATTTATTATTTTGCGGTACTGGGGATTGAACCCGGGGACATTCTACCTCCTAGCTACACCCCCAGTGTTATTTTTTATTCTTTAGTTTGAAACAGGGTCTCACTAAATTGCCAAGGGCCTCACTAAGTAGCTGAGGCTGGCTGCAAACCCGGATCTTCTGGTCTCAGCCTCAGCCTCCCAAGTGCGGGGGGGGGGGGGGGGGGGATTATTACAAGTATGCGCCACCACGCCCAGCTTTATTTTTTTTTATTTTGAAACAAGGTCTCACTAAGTTGCAGAGGGCCTCACTAAGTAGCTGAGGCTGGCCGTGAACCTGCGATCCTCCTGTCTCAGCCTCCCATGTACTGGGATTACGAGCATGCGCCCAGCTTCACTGTTGTATTTTTTAATAAGGCTGAACTGCAAACATTCACTTTTATTCCTTCAAAGTTTTCGCTCCCCTCCGCCTGTACCTTGTGAGTCCACTACTTGAAATATATTTCCTACTTGGTCACCATAGCTGGAGGCACCTGCTGAGGTGTTTACACCCTCTGGAAACCCATGGGCGGTGATCACAGTACTCCAGAGGGGACGAACAGTCCAGATACTGCTGCTCCTGGGTACCCACGTTCAACCCCTCGGAGAACCAAGGCCAAAGTCAACTCCCTCTCCTCCAACATCAAACCAGGCCTCCTGCTGGGAGAGGGGGCGAGGGAACTGTTCAAAGCAATGATAATTCAATTATTTAGAACTTCTCCACTTCAGTGTTAAAACAGGCCAGAAGCACCGCCTCACGTAAAAAGAAATGTGCTCATTTAATTTTCAGCAGCTCAAGAGAGGTTTGGGCTTTTTTTTTTTTTTTCCTTTCCCTAAAAGCTTTGACTGTGGCAGAAAACTCACTTATTATAATTTTTCCCATCTATTATTTCTTCTTCACACACTTAAATAATTGTATTAGATTCATTTTCCTAAAAAAAAAAAAAAAAAAAAACAATTTAACTTTCGCCTACATGCAATACAGAATTTAAAAGTTAGTAACTCCTGAAACAGGGACTAAATTAGAACACTTTCATTAACCAAGAAGTTACCTAAGGTGTCAATCTTCAAGGGTTGATAGACTGTGGGGGTGGGGGAAGAGATCAGAAGCTACTGGACCTCAAAAACAAAGACCTGCAGCTTTTTACCAAGAATGGCAAGTCTCCTTTGCTTAATTAAGATAGGGCTGGGGGCCGGGCGTGGCGCACACTTGTAATCCCAGCATTCCGGGAGGCTGAGACCGGAGGATCCAGGTTCTCGGCCAGCCTCAGCTACCGAGTGAGGCACTCCGCAACTTAGTGAGACTCGGTTTCAAAATAAAGAATAAAAAAATAGGGCTGGGGGTGTAGCTCGGAGGTAGAATGCCTCTGAGTTCAATCCCTAGTACCGAAAAAAAAAAGATAGGGGCGGGGGATGGAACATGCCTGTTCCCAGGAGTTGGGAGGCTAAAACACGAGAATCCCAGGTTTGAGACCAGCCTCAGCCACTTACCAAGACCCTCAGCAACTTAGTGAGACCCTATTTCCAAATAATGAACTAAAAATAAAATAGGACTGGGGATGTAGCTTTGAGGTAGAATGCCCCTGGGTTCAATCCCAGCACCACAATAAAATTTAAAAAAAAAAACAAAAAAACATGAAGGCAACTGGCCATGAAGGCTGAAGAGCATGACTTTCAGAAATTGGGGGCGGGAGGGAGGGAGTCCCATTGACAGTCTGACCTTAAATGACCGCCTTGATCCTTCTCAAACAGTTGAACTGGCTAACTTGGCCAGTGTGGTGGTGCATGCCTGTCATCCCAGCACTTGGGAGGCTGAGACAAGATCGCAGGTTTGAGGACAGGCTCAGCAACTTTGTGAGACTCTCAGCAACCTAGCAAAACCCTGTTTCCAAACAAAAAATAAAAAAGGGCTTGGGGTATAGCTCCAGGGTAGAATGCCCCTGGGTTCAATCTCTGGTAGCAAAATAAATAAAGAAACAAAACTGGCCAGCATAGAGTATATGCTATCACTATTAACAGTGTCCACCTTGAGATTCCTCTAACACCATTTGTGACAATCCCCAAGAGCAATAAAGCTACAAAATGACCTCATTTCAACGACAGGTACAGCTTCGCCTGAGACCAAAAGCTACAAGAAGAACCAAGTAAGGACCAAGGAAGCTGCTATTTTCCAACACAGAGAGGAACCTCTTGGCCGGGCGTGGTGGCGCACACTTGTAATCCCAGCATTCGGGAGGCTGAGACCAGAGGATCTGGGTTCGTGGCCAGCCTCAGCTACCTAGTGAGGTACTCCGCAACTTAGTGAGACTCAGTTTCAAAATAAAGAATAAAAAATAGGCCTGGGGATGTAGCTCAGAGGTAGAATGCCCCTGGGTTCAATCCCTAGTACCGTAAAAAAAAAAAAAAAAAAAACAGAGAGGAACCTCTGCGATCACCTTTTCCTGACCCCTACCTCGTCAGGACTTTCAGAGCCATTCCGTATAATCTCACTCATCAGAAAAAGAGGAACACAAAACACATCCCAGCAGCTTCTAAGTTCTTGGTATTTCACTGCATTTGGGGGAACATTAGCAGCTGAGAAACAATATTTTTTTAATTTTGCAAAAATAGCTGAAAAGCGTCCCTGTGCTGGGCGTGGTGGCGCATGCTTGTAATCCCAGTACTTGGGAGGCTGAGACAGGAGGATCCGGGTCCACAGCCAGCCTCAGCTTACTTAGTGAGGCCCTCTGCAACTTAGTGAGACCCTGTTTCAAAATAAAGAATAAAAAATAGGGCTAGGGGTGTAGCTCTGAGATAGAATGCCCCTGGGTTCAATCCCCACTAACACACACACACACACACACACACACACACACGTAAAAATTGTCTTGGTGTTAATTTCAAATTCGACAAATGTAACATATCTATAGAAGTTCTGAAGATTCCTTGATAATTTTTAAGCATGTGAAGAGTTCCTGAGACCCAAAACGTTGCCAAATGCTTCTGTGAACTTGTCTCAGAGATTTGCTCTCCCAATAGCTGTGGGCTTGGGGTTCACACTATACAAACAGGAAAAATTAGCTACAACTCTTTGAAAATGCAAAACATAAAACTGAACAGCCAAGGGCCGGGCGTGGTGGCGCACGCTTGTAATCCCAGCATTCGGGAGGCTGAGACCGGAGGATCCGGGTTCGCGGCCAGCCTCAGCTACCTAGTGAGGCACTCTGCAACCTAGTGAGACTCGGTTTCAAAATAAAGAATAAAAAATAGGGCTGGGGGTGTAGCTCAGAGGTAGAATGCCCCTGAGTTCAATCCCCAGTACCGCAAAAAAAAAAAAAAAAACTGAACAGCCAAGGCATTAGAGAGCGGACCCCTCCGTTGGAAACCTAAGTCCTCCATTTTATCCAACGCATTTATTCACACCGACTAAGCACCAGCACTAATCCAGGTGCTGAGGATAGAGACTGAAAGTAGGCACGGTCTTGGCCCTCCTGACACTTGCATTCTAGCAAAGGCAGACAGGAAATAAACAAGAGAAAACCAGCTAGGCAAATCAGAATGTGATGAGCACCTACAAAGAATTAAAACAGAGCCCAGTGTGGGAGGCTGAGACAGGAGGATCACAGGTTCAAGGCCAGCCTCAGCAACTTAGTGACGGTGTTTCAAAATAAAAATTAAAAAGTGCTGGGGGTCTAATTCAGTGGTAGAACCCCTCTGGGTTCAATCTCCAGTACCACAAAAAAAAAAAAAAAAAAAAAAAAAACAGAATCAAAACTGGGTGATACAAAGCCGGGCATGGTGGCGCACACTTGTAATCCCAGTACTTGGGAGACTGAGATGGGAGGATCCCAGTTCGAGGCCAGCCTCAGCTACTTAGTGAGGCCCTCCGCAACTTAGTGAGACCCTGTTTCAAAATAAAGAATAAAAAATAGGACTGGGGGTGTAGCTCGGAGGTAGACTGCCCCTGAGTTCAATCCCCAGTACCACAAAAAAAAAAAAAAAAAAAAAAAAAAGAATCCAAACTGGGTGATACGGTAAGCTGACAACTTAATTTTGGCTGATCAAGGGGAAAAAACAAAAACAAAAACAAGAGGAGACACTGAGCCTAGTAGACCTGAAAGTCAAGTCAGAGAAAGTCATGTAAATAATAAAAAGCAGGCAAAAGAGCATTCTAGACAGAGCAAAGAGCCAGCACAAAACGCCCAGGGCAGACAGGGTCTTGGCAAGTCCAGGAAAGAGAAAGCCAGCCAGGGGGGCTGCTGTGTTAACAGGGAACAGAGAACGGCACAGAGTTAGGTCAGAGAAGAGGGAAGCCAGGCCAGAGGCCTCCAGGCAAGCTGAAGCTGGAGCCTCCAGGGGGGTTGGCCTCCACCCCGCCAGCCCTCAGCCCTACATTTGCCTTTTACTCTGGGTGTGTCAGGAAGCCCAAAGCCTTGCTCGAGTTATTTACTTTCCGGGCCCTCAACTTCGTCTTCTCTCACAGGGAGTAATGAGGGGCTTACCTCATAAAGCTCCACTGACGATTCAATGAGACAAAGGAAAGATCACGCTTATGCGCCACATCAGAAGCAGAACAGAGGACATGTTGCTGATTTTTTTTTTTTTTTTTTCCTGTAGTACTGGGGATTGAATCCAGGGGCATTCTACTTCTGAGCAACACCCCCAGCCCTATTTTATTTTTTTTTATTTTGAAACAGGGTCTCATTAAGTTGCAAAGGGCCTCGCTAAGTTGCTGAGGCTGGCCTCCAACCTTCGATCCTCCTGTCTCAGCCTCCCAAGTACTGGGATTACAGGCATGTGCCACCACTGTTCTTCCCAAATTTCTTTGGACATAATGTCAGTTGAAGCTCAGTCCTATCAACCAGCAAGCCCAGATGATGAGGGAGGGACTGCAGAAAAGGGACACCTTTGAGATGTATTTAACTGGACATCTCCATACCAACTCCAGCAGAATGTTGTCCTTTCTTTTTTCTTTTTTCTTTTTTTTTTTTTTTTTTTTTTTTTTGGTGGTGGTAGTGCTAAAGCTACACCCTCAGCCCTATTTTTTTTTTTTTTTTTTAATTTGGAAACAGGATCTCGCTAAGTTGCTGAGGCTGGCCTTGAACCTGTGACCCCTCTGTCTCAGTCTCCTAAGTACTGGGATTACGGGTGTGCGCCATCACACCCAGCTACTGCTTGCTTTAAAAGTAATAAAAATCAAGAGCTGGGCATGGTGGAGCACGCTTGTAATCCAGTATTGGGGAGACTGGGCAGGCTGGCAGTGGGCAGGGCCAGGCCCACCATGAGGTCGTTCAGAGAAAAATGAATGTATACCCAGAACTAGGAAGAGCTGATCCAGCTCCTGGGAGGAAGCCAAGCTGATTCCCCCAGAGGAGGACAAGTCTCGCAGGACACCCTCGCCGGGTACATGTATGTAATACGGCTGTAATACGGGGTAGGGGAGACCCAGCACGTTTCTGCTCAACTCTTCCAAGAGGAAGAAAAGGGTTTCCTTTACAAAGCACGTGCTTCTGTGACTGGGCACTCTCGGGTTAATTTCAGCACTTCCTTTGCACCGGGACACTCAGCGCTGTCATCTGCATTGTGTGACCAAGATGAGTGGCCGCAGAGTTCTGAGCTGGACACGCTGCCACCTCCCCGGGGCACACGGCCACACGCTGCCCCTCCTGAGCCCTCAGCCGCCAGCACCACAGAATCGACCCTGTTGTGAAAAGCGCTTTTCTCGGAGCATAGGAAATCACACTCTGCTTTCGTTTTCAGGCAGTCCGAAAGGAAGTCCCCAAGTCAGACGTCTTAACTTTAAGCAGGGCCCCTTTGGACGATCGCAGAAATAGTAACTGAAATAAAACACTAAATCTGAAGGGCTAAGCAAGTCTCTGGCTGAAATGTTGCTCACTGGGCCGGGCACGGTGACTCACGCCTGTCATCCCAGTACTACGGAGGATCGCAGGTTCAAAGCCAGCCTCAGACACTTAGTGAGGCTCTCAGCAAGTGAGAGAGTCCCTGTTTTTGTTTTGTTTTTCTGTGGTACTGGGGATTGAACTCAGGGGCATTCTACCTCTAAGCTATACCCCCAGCCCTATTTTTTTTTTTTTTTGTACTGGGGATTGAACCCAGAGGCATTCTACCTCCAAGCTACACCCCTGGCCCTATTTTTTATTCTTTATTTTGAAACAGGGTCTCACTAAGTTGCGGAGTGCCTCACTAAGTAGCTGAGGCTGGCCTTGACCCTGCGATCTCCAATCTCAGCCTCCCAAGTACTGGGATTACAAGCGCACACCGCCACACCCAGCGAGACCCTGTTTCAAAATAAAAAAATAAAATAGGGCTGGGGGTGTAGCTCAGAGGTAGAATGCAACTGGGTTCAATCTCTGACACCACAAAAATAAATACATTTTTTAAAAAGTTGCTTTCTCTCTCTCATACACACACTGCGTACACACACACACACACACACACACACACACACACACACCCCTACTTGCCTTTCACACACAAGTCTGCTAAACAGTCTAGTCTCAAAATAGGTCTGCTTCCTACAAGAAGTTATTCCTCCAGGAGAAAGTCACGCCTGGCACCTGCTCTCCTGCCCCCTCAAGACCAAAGCGAGGAAAGAGCGGAAACTGGGAACCGGCCGAGAACTTGAGGTCTGGGGGGAGGAGCATGTGGCCCAGACTCCTCATGTGATTGGCTGATTGGAGAAACCACTCATCCAGCCCCTCTGAGGCCAGTTCCTAGAGGTCTCACAGCCGCCAAAGCTAGACCAAGACAGACCACAGGGCTCTGGACCAAGGCCCATGCATATGTGGGGGGGAGGGTATCTTTTTAGTTGAAAAGTTAAAATCTAAGTCACGCTCAGTGGAGCATACTTATAATTCCAGTGACTTGGGGGTTGAGGCAGGAGGATTACAAGTTCTAGGCCAGCCTGGGCAACTTACCAAAATACTGTCTCAAATCAAAAATAAAATAGGGCTGGGGAGCCAGGCATGGTGGCACATGCTTGTAATACCAGTACTTGGGAGGCTGGGACAGGAGGATTGCAGGTTCAAGGCCAGCCTCAGCAATTTGTGTGTGGGGGGTGGGGGGCACTGGGGGTTGAACCCAGGGGCATTCTACCTCCGAGCTACAACCTCAACCCTGTTTTTTTACTCTTTATTTTGAAACAGGGTCTCACCAAGTTGCAGAGTACCTCACTAAGTAGCTGAGGCTGACCGCAAATCTTCCATTCTCCTGTCTCAGCCTCCTAAGTACAGGGATTACAAGTGTGCCACCACACCTGGCCAGCTTCAGCAATTGAGTGAGAACCTTGGCAACTTAATGAAAGTGTGTTTCAAAAATACAAAATAAAATAGGACTGGGGGTGGAGCTTGGAGGTAGAATGTCCTGGGATTCAATCCCCAGTGCCATAAATAAATAAATAAATAAATAAATAAATAAATAAGGCTGGGGATGTAGCTTGGTGGTAACACACACACACACACACACACACAGAGGTCAAGTCTATCCTGTGCCCACACAGCCTGAATCAAGAAAGCAGCAGATGGAGTTAGGTCCACATCCTCAGGAAAGCAAGTGTCACTACGTCTGAGACACTGACTGCAGTACTGAGTTTCTCAGCCCAGCACCGCTGGCACCTTGGGGCACAGAGTACTTTGTCACGGGGCCCTTGTCCTGCACGCTGCAGAGTGCTGAGCAGAGTCCTGGGCCTCCGCCCCTGGAGGCCGGCAGGAGGCCACTCCCACCCACGTCGCCTGCAATGACAGGACAACCAGAAGCGTCTCCTGCCACCATGGTGTCCCCTGGAGGGCAGGATCACGCCCCTGGTGGAGGAAATTGCTTGGAGACATCAGTTTTTGTTTCGTTCAGTTCGGTTTGGTTCAATCCAGAGGCCACCCCAGCCCAATTTTTTATTTCTTATTTTGAAACAGGGTCTCAGTAAGTTACTGAGGCTGGCCTGCGATCCTCCAGTCTCAGCCTCCCAAGTACTAGGGTTACAGGCATGCACCATCATACCCAGCTTCCCACCCCCCTCATAGATCTTTTGCAAGCATTTATCATTATACAACTTGGCAGCAACGACCCGAAGCAGGTATTTTTATACCCAGTCTGCAGAAGAGGAAACAAGCACAGATGTTTTCTGTTTGGCTCATACCCACGAAGCAATCAACACTGGGTACCTGGGAACCCCCTGCTTCCCCCCCCTGCCGGCCCTGTCCTGTGGTTCAGCAGGGCAGTACCTGGGCCACCAGAGAGCCACTGTTTCCCTTGAAACAGGGTCTTGCTAGGTTGCTGAAGGTCTCACTAAATTGCTGATGCTGGCCTCAAATCTGTGATCCTCCTGTCTCAGCCTCCCAAGTACTGGAACTATAGGTGTGCACCACCACACCCGGCTCATTCCTTTTTATTAACACCAACAATTTGCCAGCTAGCATGTCTTCTAGGGAGCTTGACCAAGAAACAGCTCAAAAGCCATCCAAAAGAGCAGCTTAATCCATTTCTAAGTGGCCCTTACCAAGCCATCCACAGCAAAGCGGCTTTTCAAAGCAATGTGGCAATTTAAAAAAATATTTAACCAGCTGAGGGGTCCAAAAAATTAGATCCTTCTGAGAAACAGCCTGCAATCTCCAAAGGGAAATAAAATGTGTATTTGAGTTACTTCCTTCAACAAACATTGTGTGAGCACTTCCTCTATGCTAGGTACTCTTGTGGATTCAGGGAAAAAAAAAAACCAGAAAGGTCCATGAGGAAAATAGAGATCAAGTGCTGCTCTGGCATTTCAAATGACAGAAAGAGCCAGGCCTGTAATCCCAGTACTTGGGAGGCTGAGACAGGAAGATCACAGGTTCAAAGCCAGCCTTGGCAACTTAGTGAGACCCTCAGCAACCAATTTTTAAATAAGAAGTAAAATCGGGCTGGGGGTGTAGCTTGGAGGTAGAATGAATGCCTCTGGGTACAATGGCTTGTGTGTGTGTGTGTGTGTGTGTGTGTGTGTGTCTATGTGTGTGTGTATGTATGTATATATATGTATATATGAGACTATATGAGACAGACTTTCAAGTATCAGGGAAAATTTCTCAGGAGAGGAAATATTTGGATTAGATCCCCAGGAGGATATAGAAGGTGAGGAAAAAGACAGCACACAGCAGACGGCAGGTGACCACATGCAGGCACGCGTGCACACATACACACACACACACACACACACACACACACACACGGCAAGTAAATGAACGTCTCCGAGTGTTATATCAGCTTTTTCAGTTCAGAAATATGTGCCTGAGATGCTTCTAAGCTGTTTCTGCAAACGAAAATCGCTTCCCAGCTAAAGCTCCCCCAGAAATGCAAATGAGCACCAAGGCACTTGGAGGCCAGAGATATTTTTCTGTATGTTCAGATTTTTCTGATGAGTAACATCATCGCAAGCAGCCCGGAAATTCTGCTGAGGAGACAGGTCCTAAAACATTATAAAACACCCATTCCTCAAAGCATCTGATAACGGCAGGTTAAATGTGGCTGTGGAGCCCAGTGTGGCAGTGTAATCCCAGTACTCGAGAGGCTGAGTCAGGAGGCCAGGCTTAGCAATTCAGTGAGGTCCTCTGCAATTTACTGAGACCCTGTTTATAAATAAGAAATAAAATCGGGCTGGGGGTGTAGCTCAGAGGTAGAGCGCCCTTGGGTTCAATCCCCAGCACCATGTCCCCAACACGATGAACTACGTAACAATGTGCAATTATAATGCACCAATAAAAGTATTAAAAAATATAAGAAGAGATATTCAAGATGTTCTGAATGCAAAAGGTAAGCTGCCAAATGGAGGGTACTGTGAGAATCCTTTGTTATGCAATTTGAATACACACATTATTTTTACACATGTATCCACAGGAGAAAGCCTGAAATCCTAATCTTGGATGGTTGGCACTGTTTTTGTTTTGATGCTTATCTTCCTAATGTTTTACTACAACGAATATTCACATCTTAAGGAATAAGTAACAAAATCTAAGGGTTTAGGTTTGCACATTTAGAGGTCCACTTCAGCTACTTTTTGTTTTGTTTTGTTTTGTGGTACTGGGGACTGAACCCTGGGGCACTTACCTCTGAGTGACATCTCCAGCCCTCTTTATTTTTTATTTTTCAAACAGGGTCTTGCTAAGTTGCTGAGAATCTCACTAAGTTGCTGAGGCTGGCCTCCAACTTGCGATCCTCCTATCTCAGCCTCCCAAGTACTGGGATTACAGGTGTGTGCCACTGTGCCTGGCTCCCTTTCAGGTTTTTTGTTTGTTTGTTTGTTTTGTTTTGTTTTGCGGTACTGGGGATTGAACTCAGGGGCATTCTACCTCCAAGCTACACCCCCAGCCCTATTTTTTATTCTTTATTTTGAAACAGGGTCTCACTAAATTGCAGAGTGCCTCACTAAGTAGCTGAGGCTGGCCGCCAACCCGGATCCTCCGGTCTCAGCCTCCCGAATGCTGGGATTACAAGCATGCGCCACCACGCCCAGCTTCCCTTTCAGTTTTAAGACTCTCTGATGTGAAGCCTCTCATTTCTCGAGGATTCTGGAGAGCACAGCAGTAGTCGTCTTCTTATGATTTCCTAAAAACAAGACTGCACAGACAAAAGGGCACCAGTTGTGCACAGGTCTGCGCAGAGCCCCTAGCATTTCCACGAGGTGCTTCAGAACTTGCTGTGCAAACCAAACACAGGTTCTCCTATTTATCAAAGTAGATTACTGCCGGGCATGGTGGTGCTCGCCTGTAATCCCAGAACTTGGGAGGCTGAGACAGGAGGATCACAGGTTCGGTTCGCAGCCTGTCTCAGTAACCTCGTAAGGCCCTCCATAACTCAGTGAGACCCTGTTTCCAAATAAAAAATAAAATAGGGCCGTGGGTGTCACTCAGAGGTAGACTGCCCCTCGGTTCAATCCCCAGGACAATTTTTTTTAAAAGATTCTTTTCCAAGCTTGTAATCCCAGAATTCGGGAGGCTGAGACCGGAGGATCTGGGTTCGAGGCCAGCCTCAGCTACCTAGTGAGGCACTCCGCAACTTAGTGAGACTCGGTTTCAAAATAAAGAATAAAAAATAGGGCTGGGGGTATAGCTCGGAGGTAGAATGCCCCTGGGTTCAATCCCCAGTACCGCAAAAAAAAAAAAAAAAAAAAAAAAAAGGATTCTTTTCCTACTGAAGTAAATTGCAATCCTAGGTGAATCATGTGATTAACCAGACAGTCTAAAAATCTGGGTTTTCCTCTGTCAAGTACCCATCTGGTACACGGTCTTGCCAGACTCACCAGAGTCTCTCCAGAAAGGGCGATGGAGTTGAGGGGTGTTAAAACCACACTGAGAGCCAGGTGTGGTGGCGCACGCTTGTAATCCCAGTACTTGGGAGGTTGAGACCAGAGGATCCGGGTTCACAGTCAGCCTCAGCTACTTAGTGAGGCCCTCTGCAACTTAGTGAGACCCTGTTTCCAAATAAAGAATAAAAAATAGGACTGGGGGCATAGCCTGGAGGTAGAATGCAGCTGGGTTCAATCCCCGGTACTGCAAAAAACGAACAAACAAAAAAATCAAAAGGGCTGGGGGTATAGCTCAGGGGTAGAAAACTGCTGGGTTCAATCTCCAGCACCACCGAACAAAAACACTCAGGATTCTGTCAGAGTTTAGAAATCACTGCTCGTCTGCAAAATCTAACCCCCTTGCCACTGAACCTTGACGCTCCTCCCTCCCTCACTGACTCCTGACACTCCCACTCAGCTAACAGTCCAGGAGTCTCCTGGCCCTGCCTCCAACAGGCCCCGCCTCTCCCACCACAGGACCTTTGCACTGGCTGCTGGACTTTGGAAACAGCCCTTCTCCAAGATATCTACGTGGCTAACAGTCCCTTCTCCTTCAGATCTCTGCTCTGCTCAAATGTCATCGCAGCAGAAAGCTCTTCCTTGATTTCAATCCTAGCTACCTGGTTAACTTCTCCCCTTTACCCTGTTTTGTTGTTGCTGTTAATTTGTTTTCTTTAGTGAGATTATATATATATATAATAATATATATGATAATATATATATATATATAAAACAGAAAATTTGCCATTTAAAAATTTTACAATTAGTATTACAATAGTATTACAGTTCTATGGCCAGGCATGGTGGCACACATCTGTAATCTCAGTACTTGGGAGGCTCAGACAGGAGGATCGCAGATTTGAGGCCAGCCTCAGCCCCTTAGAAAAGCACTCAACATCTTAGCAAGACCCAGCTTCAAAAGAAAAACTAAAATAGGGCTGGGGGTGTATCTTGGAGATAGGACATCCAAGGGTTCAATCACCAGAAACATACACACACACACCAAGTATTACAATTCTGTGGCACATTTGTATTATTGTACAACCACAGCCATCATATATGTCTAGAACTTTTCCATTTTTTCTAAACTAAAGCTCTGTGCACATTAAAAAAAAAAAAAAAAAAAAAAAAAACTTCTCTAGCCCTTTTCCCCCAAAACCACCATTTCATTTTTATTATTTATTTATTTACTTTTTTTTTTTTTGCGGTACTGGGGATCGAACCCAGGGGCATTCTACCTCCAAGCTCCACCCCCAGTCCTATTTTTTATTCTTTATATGGAAACAGGGTCTCACTAAGTTGCAGAGTACCTCACTAGGTAGCTGAGGCTGGCCTCAAACCTGCGATCCTCCTGTCTCAGCCTCCCAAATGCTGGGATTACAAGCGTGCGCCACCACGCCTGGCAGTAACCACCATTTTAGATTCTGGCTCTATGGACCTGACTATTCCAGGGATCGTGCATAAGCAGAATCTGACACTGTGTGTCCTTCTGTGTTCAGTATAAGGTTGTCAAGGTTTATCCAGATTGCAGCATGTGTCAGAATTTCATTCCTTTTAAAAGTTGAGAAGCCAGGCGTGGTGACACACACTTGTAATCCCAGCATTCAGGAGGCTGAGACCAGAGGATCCGGGTTCGCGGCCAGCCTCAGCTACCTAGTGAGGCATTCTGCAACTTAGTGAGATCTTGTTTCAAAACAAACTAAAAAAAAAAAAAAATAGGACTAGGGGTGGAGCTCAGCAGTAGAATGGCCCTGGGTTCAATCCCCAGTACTGCAAAAAATAAAAAATAAAAGCTGAGTAACAGCTGGGCATGGTGACACACTCCTGTAACCCCAGGACTTGGGAAGCTGAGACAGGAGCTGCACAGGTTCGAATCCAGACTCAGCAACATAGTGAGGCCCTGTACAACTTAGTGAGACCCTGTTTCAAAACAAAAAATAAAACAGGGCTGGGGGTGTAGCTCGGAGGTAGAACGCCCCTGGGTTCAATCCCTAATACCACCAAAAATAAAAATAAGTTAAATCAATAAAAGCTAAGCTGGGCGTGGTGGCACACACTTTTAATCCCAGCATTTGGAAGGCTGAGACCGGAGGATCCGGGTTGGCGGCCAGCCTCAGCTACCTAGTGAGGCACTCTGCAACTTAGTGAGACCCTGTTTCAAAATAAAGAATAAAAATTAGGGCTGGGGGTGTAGCTCGGAGGTAGAATGCCCCTGAGTTTAATCCCCAAGACCACAAAAAAAAAAAAAAAGTCAATAAAAGCTGAATGATATTCATATATCGGTCACACTTGGTTTATCCATTCACCCACTGATAGACAATGGGACTATTTGCACCTCTGGGCTACTATCAACAAGCCTGCTATCAACGTGAGAGTACAAATAACGCTCAAATCCCCGTGTTCTACCTCTTTAGGTATGTATCTCCAAGCGGTTTAACATATATACATTCATTTATTTATTGATTATTGATTATTGATTGATTGATTGGCTGGTATTGGGGATTGAACCCAGGGGCACTATACCTCTGAGCTACATGCCTCTGTTTCTCTTATCCAGAGCTGCTGTATCGCTGTGCATGCCCCACCAGCAAGGCTCAGAGGTTCCAACTTCCCTCCACCCTCGCCACCACGTGTGCTGCTCCCCCGTCCCAGCTTTATTCTTCTCCAAGAGACAGAAGGATCACAGGTTCACAGCCAGCCTCAGCCACTGAGTGAGGCCCTCCACAACTTAGTGTAGCACACACTACTGTCATACTAGAACCTGGCCTTACTTATTTCTACCAGCCGCCTCTCCCCAGCTAGAACTTAAGCCTCTTAGGAACAGGCCTGCTTGCTCCCTGCTGGATCCCAAGCACCAGGAACACACTTTGCAAAGAGCAGGTGCCCGAGAACTGTGTTCAGTAAACAATAAAACTCTGGAACCACAACAACTTCAGTGGGCACTAGAATCTGTCAGATAGATTTATCTCACCAAGTGCCTTAAACTATGGCCCGTGTAAAGCTTCTTGATGTTTAAAAGGTGATGGTTTAAGCCAGGCGTGGTGGCCCAGCATGCTCGGAATCCCAGCACTTGGGAGGCTGAGACAGAAGGATCACAGGTTCGAGGCCAGCCTCAGCCACTGAGTGAGGCCCTCCACAACTAAGTTCCCAGATAAACACACACACACACACACACAGTGATGGTTTCTGCAGTTTTATTTATTTATTTATTTATTTATTTATTTATTTATTTATTTATTTATTTATTTGTGGTACTGGGGATTGAACTCAGGGGCGTTCTACCTCCGAGCTACACCCCCAGCCCTATTTTTTATTCTTTTTTATTTTGAAACCAGGTCTCGTCTCACTAAGTTGCGGAGTGCCTCACTAAGTAGCTGAGGCTGGCGGCGAACCCGGATCCTCTGGTCTCAGCTTCCCAAATGCTGGGATTACAAGCGTGCGCCACCACACCCGGCTCAGCAGTTTTATGAATCTCATCCTCATCAGAATCATCTCCAAACCACAGACAGGATGACGATTGGAAGGAATCATAAAAGTATGTCATTCATGTCACTGACTTCCAACCTCATTATGTCCATCCAAAGAGCCACACAAAAACTTAAGAGAGCAAAAGTGAACTCAAGAACTGTGTGCGCTTTTGGTTAACAGAAAGCCGGCAAAGCCAATGTGTTTTATTTCAAAAGATCAAACCAATAACAAACAAGATGGGACGTTGGCCTTGTGTAGACTCCTTAATTAGATGTATCCAAGGGCAGCTTGACCTAGAAACCTAACTCCAGGCCTACTTTTATTTTGGATTTTTTTTTCTGTTGTTCATATTTGGTGTTTGTTGTTTCATTTGTTTTTTTAAGAGCTGCTTGTGGGGAAAAAAAAAATCAGACGGAATTTCTATGAGCTCATGATAAATAAGCTAAAAAGCCATGTGGATTTTTTTTTTTTTTAAATCAGTTTGTTGTATATCAGTGGATTCAAGTCAAAGCCCCCTGTCTCCCTTGAGGTCTTCCTTAGCTGAAATCCTTGAGGAAGACAGGGGCTCTCTCTTGTGAAGCTCACCCATTTCTTCTCCCCCAAGCAAGCAATCCATGTCTGACCCTTTAAGAAAAGATGCCACTGGGCATGGTGGCGCATGCCTATAATCCTAGCCCTTGAGAGGGTGAGACAGGAGGATCACAGGATCAAGGCCAGCCTCAGCAAATAGTGAGACTCTCAGCAACCTAGTGAGACCCTGTTTCAAAATAAAAACAAAATCGGGCTAACGGTTATTAGGATGGAGAAACACCTGACCCTTCCAAAGCGTTCAGATGCCTTGAGGTAAACAATCCAGATGTTCTTTGACTGGGCGCAGTGGTACACATCTGTATTTCCAGCTACTCAGGAGGCGCAGGCAGGAGGATGACAAGGATTGCCAACCTGGGCAACTTAGTGAGACTCTCTCTCAAAATGCGATCAAAAGCCGGGCGTGGTGGCGCACGCTTGTAATCCCAGCATTTGGGAGGCTGAGACCGGAGGATTCGGGTCCGTGGCCAGCCTCAGCTACCTAGTGAGGCACTCCGCAACTTAGTGAGACCCGGTTTCAAAATAAAGAATAAAAAAAATAGGGCTGGGGGTGTAGCTCGGAGGTAGAATGCCCCTGAGTTCAATCCCCAGCACCGCAAAAAAAAAAAAAAAAAAAAAAAAAAAAAAAAAAGCAATCAAAAGGGCAGGGACTGCAGCTCAGTGGTAGAGCAGTATCACACACACAAAAAAATGAATAAATAAATTTTAAAAATACACACCCAGTGGGGCATGGGGGGAGGGAGAATTAATGAAGAAATCAAATCATTTCCATTGACATGAAGTACATATGTGAAAATACCAATGCCGATCTCAATACCCCGCATGGGGCAGGGGGAGTTGGGAGGAGGGATTCAGGGTAAAGCCCTCCAACATGCTGTGTGCATGGAAGTCACTATCACTCTGAACTACATTATGATGTGAGACTATCATGCACCAATAAAAAGTATATTTAAAAAAAAAAAAACAAGCCGGGCGTGGTGGCGCACGCTTGTAATCCCAGCATTCAGGAGGCTGAGACCGGAGGATCCGGGTTCGCGGCCAGCCTCAGCTACCTAGTGAGGCACTCCACAACTTAGTGAGACTCGGTTTCAAAATAAAGAATAAAAAATAGGGCTGGGGGTATAGCTTGGAGGTAGAATGCCCCTGAGTTCAATCCCCAGTACCGCAAA
>PVLC010016111.1:0-18456 GCA_004027655.1 Graphiurus murinus
AGTTTCAAAATAAAGAATAAAAAATAGGGCTGGGGGTATAGTTTGGAGGTAGAATGCCCCTGAGTTCAATCCTCAGTGCCACACACACACACACAATATATATATATATATATTAGTGTGTATAATATATATATATATATTAGTATATATATATACTAATATATATATATATTAGTATATATATATACTAATATATATACATATATTAGTAATAATAATAAATAAAATAGGGCTGAAGGTATAGCTTGGAGATAGAATGCCTCTGGATTCAATCCCCAATATAAAAAAAAAAAGTGTCATATATATCTCTCAGAAGAATGTAAAATAGTATAACCACTTTCAAAAACAGTTTGGTATTTTACTTTACTTTGTACTGGGAAATGAACACCCAGCATTCTACCTCTGGGCTATACCCCTAGCGCTATTAAATTATTACTTTGAAACAGGGTCTTGCTAAATTGCAGAGGGCCTAGCTACATGAACCTGTATACCACCATGCCCAGCTTGGTAGTTTATTTTAAAAACTGAAGCCAGGCCTGGATGCACACGCCTGTAATCCCAGTATTTAGGAGGCTGAGACTAAAGGTTTGTGATCAGCCTGAGCAACCAACATAGTGAGACTCTCAGCAACTAGTGAGACCCTGTTTCCAAACAAAAAATAAAAAAGGGCTGGAGATGTAGCTCAGAGATAGAATGCCCCTGGATTCAATCCCCAGTGCCCCCCCCACCAACACACATACACATAAGACTCAAAAAATGTAAAGTTTCAGCCTAGCAGGGTGTGCATGCTTGTAATTCCAGTACTTGGGAGACTGAGACAGGAGGATTGCAGGTTTGAGGCCAGTGTATGGTAATTTAGCAAGACCCTGTTTCAAGATAAAAAATAGAATAGGGCTTGGAGTGTAATGGCCAGCCTCAGCTACTTAGTGAGGCCCTCCACAACTTAGTGAGACCCGTTTCAAAATAAAGAATAAAAAATAGAGCTGGGGTATAGCTCGAAGGTAGAATGTCCCTGAGTTCCATCCCCAGTACTGCAAATAATAATAATAATAATAATAATAATAATAATAATAATAAAATAAATAAGTAATTAAATAAATAAACAATAAAGTTTCAATAAAACTGCTAAAGCAGCCGGGCGTGGTGGCGCACGCTTGTAATCCCAGCATTCGGGAGGCTGAGACCGGAGGATCCGGGTTCTCGGCCAGCCTCAGCTACCTAGTGAGGCACTCAGCAACTTAGTGAGACTCGGTCTCAAAATAAAGAATAAAAAATAGGGCTGGGGGTATAGCTCAGAGGTAGAATGCCCCTGAGTTCAATCCCCAGTACCGCAAAAAAAAAAAAAGAACTGTTAAAGCAACCGCTAAGCAGGCATAGTGGTGCATGCCTTTAATCCCAGCTACTTAGTGAGGCCCTCCACAACTTAGTGAGATCTTGTTTCAAAATAAAAAATAGGAGCCGGGCGTGGTGGCGCACACTTGTAATCCCAGCATTCGGGAGGCTGAGACCGGAGGATCCGGGTTTGCGGCCAGCCTCAGCTACCTAGTGAGGCCCTCCGCAACTTAGTGAGACTCGGTTTCAAAATAAAGAATAAAAAATAGGGCTGGGGGTATAGCTCAGAGGTAGAATGCCCCTGAGTTCAACCCCCAGTGCCGCAAAAAAAATAAAAAAATAAAAATAAAAAAATAAAAAATAGGGCTTGGGGTATAGCTTGGAAATAGAGTGCTCCAGAGTTCAATCCCTAGTAACGCAAACAAACAAACAAACAAACAGAAAACCCTCAGAAACTTAGTTTAGTAAGATCCTATTTCAAAATAAAATAAAAAAGGGCTAGAGTGTAACTCAGTGGTAGAATGCCCCAAAGTTCAATCCCTAGTACCAAAAAAAAAAAAAAAAAAATACTGGCCAGGCATTGTGGTGCATATTTATAATCTGTACTCTGTACTCTGGAGGCTGAAGCAGAAGGATTACAAATTCAAGCCTGCAAATTTTTCTTTCTTTCTTTTTTTTTGGGGGGGGGTACTGGAGATTGAACTCAAGGGCATTCTACCTCTAGGCTACACCCCCAGCCCTATTTTTATTCTTTATTTTGAAACTGGGTCTCACTAAATTGTGAAGGGCCTTGCTAAATTGATGAGGCTGGCCATGAACCTACAATCCTCTTGTCGTAGCCTCCCAAGTACTGGGATTACAAGCGTGTGCCACCACACATGGCTCAAGCCTGGAAAATTGAAGGAAACCCTGTCCCAAAATGAAATTTGAAAAGATTTGGAGATTTAGTTTACTGGTAGAGGGCTTGCTTCATACAAGAAGCCCTGAATTTCTTCTCCAATTACAGTGAATGTTGTTATTGCTAGTTGGAACTGAGGAAATTCTCCATGGAGAGTGAGAAAGTAGTGATATTTACTTCCCTCCCTCCCTTCCTCCCTTTCTTTTTTTTTTTTTTTTACTTTATTATTTTATTTTATTTGTGGTGTTAGGAATTGAACATAGGACCCTGAGCATGCTGGGCAAACACTCCACCACTAAACTACACCCCCAGCCTAGATTTAGTTCTTAAATGGCTTAATTCTGAATAAAAAGAGATTAAAGACCTGAGTATGGTGGCGCAGGTTTGTAATACCAGTACTTGGGAAGCTGAGATAAGAGTATCATAGGTTCGAAGCCAGTCTCAGCAACTTAATGAGGCTCTCAGCAACTTAGTGAGGCTCTCAGCAACTTAGCGAGACCCTGTTTCCAAATAATAAATAAAATAGGTCTGGGGATATAGCCTGAAAGCAAAAGGTCCCTGAGTTCCATCCCCAGTACCACACACACACAGGAAAGATTAATATCAAATTGGAGCTTGTTATCCACAGAGATAAGTGAAATTATCATTTGAAGTCAAAGTCTTCTCAAATATAGTCAAATATCAGACAGGTGTGATGGTGCACACTTGTAATCCCAGTACTGGAGAGGCTGAGACAGGAGGATTGCAGGTTTGAGGTCACCTTAGGTACTTAGTGAAGCCCTCCACAAATTAGTGAAACCTTGCCTGTTTCAAAATAAATAATTAAAAAATGGGGCTGGGAGCCAGGCATGGTGGCCCACGCGTGTAATCCCAGTACTTGGGAGGCTGAGACTGGAGGATCCGAGTTGGTGGCCAGCCTCAGCTACTTAGTGAGGCTCTCCACAACTTAGTGAGACCCTGTTTCAAAATAGAGAATAAAAAATAGGGCTGGGGGTATAGCTCAGAGGTAGAATGCCCCTGAGTTCAATCCCCAGTACTGAAAAAAATATATATATATATAGGGCTGGGGGTGTAGCTTGGAAGTAGAATGCTCCTGGGTTCAGTCCGTAGTATGGCAAAAGAAAGGGGCAGGGTGGGGGGCTGGGGATATAGTTTGGAGGCAGAATGCCCCTGGGTTCAATCTCCAATACCACACACTCACACACACAAAAAAAGATATGTATGTATGTATGACATAAACTGAGTTCTAAAAAATGTTTTGAAAAATAATTTGCAATCTATAAACTTCTAATTCAATACCTGTTATAGGGTGATTTGGTAGGTTAGCATAAGTAAGGCCATCTTATGAGAGCAGCCTTGTAATGTTCTAGTGTGGAAAATTACCACCCAACCTGTGGATAACTGAAGCCTGGGAACAGAAGACAAGCTAGGTCACCATGCCCCTCTTGAACCCCTGCCCAAACCCGTATCCTGGAGTCATTTGTTTCAAATCTATGAACTGCATAGGGGGACTTTCCACTATGCACTAGCCAATCAATGTAAAGGTCACATATCCACCCCCCTCTTGTGTATAAAATATCCATGTTCATGAGGCTCAGGGTCTCTACCTGCCCCACTACTGTTTTGGGTATGGCGGGGGCCCAGATTCGAATCTGAAATAAATTTTGTTCGTAACTCCTCGCTGGTCTTCTCGTGAGTTTACTTGCTAACAATACCTACCTCTCTGGCTCGAAAGAGCTGTGCTAGTTCAATCCTAGAGATGACTGCTTTTACTGACAGTGGAACTTCAAGTTTAGGAACATCACGAGTACCCCCGAGCTTTCTTCTCATCATGATGGTTTGATGCAGGTCTTCTAGGTCTGAGTCAGAGTCACTGTCTGTTTCATTTTCTATTTTGACATACATTTTAAAATTTGAAGTGTTTTTCTTTTATTTGTTCTTTTTCATGAAATGTAGGCAAATGCTAGTAAGCATCCACTAGGAAGCTAGAAGCCTGCTTCCATGGTTGTGGCTTACCCTGTTACCAACTGGTTCCTAACCATGATGTTCCAGTCCAGATGATGTCATGATAAACCCATTGTGACATTCTCATTGACTCAAACATTTAGAGTGTTTACTGTTATAGGGTGATTTGGTAGGTTAGCATAAGTAAGGCCATCTTATGAGAGCAGCCATGTAATGTTCTAGGGAGGAAAATTACCACCCCACCTGTGGGTAACTGAAGCCTGGGAACAGAAGACAAGCTAGGTCACCATGCCCCTCTTGAACCCCTGCCCAAAACCCCATATCCTGGAGTTGTTTGTTTCAAATCTATGAACTATGCACTAGCCAATCAATGTAAAGGTCACATATCCACCCCCCTCTTGTGTATAAAATATCCATGTTCATGAGGCTCGGGGTCTCTGCCTGCCCAACTACTGTTTTAGGTATGGTGGGGGCCCAGATTCGAATCTGAAATAAATTTTGTTCGTAACTCCCCGCTGGTCTTCTCGTGAGTTTACTCGCTAACATTTGGAGGCCCCAGCGAGATTCCCCTCTTAGGGGAGAGTTTAAAAAAAAAAAAAACACTCCGGATGGACCCCCGTGGAGTTCGAACCTGAGCTCACACCTGTTTTTGAGTCCTGCATGGCACCAGTAAGTCAGGCCTAGTTCCCTCTGGTTTCTGGTTCAGTTTCTGGAGTCCCCGAGGGGCTAGAGTCTGTGGACTGTGGGAAACCACATTAAAGTCCCAGACGTGACTCAGGGTGTGACGACTCCTCTGAGTCCTGGTTGTATGCCTGTGAGTGGTATGAGTGAATATAGAAGGCCTTAAGTGTCTTTGTCTTTGTGTTATCTGCTGTGTCTTTAATTGGTCCGTATTTTGTCTTGTCTTCTATACCAATAATGGGACAGGGAAGTTACAGCGGTTGTCCTCCCCTAACCCCACTAGAATGCATGGTTAAGAATTTTGCCGATTTCAGGAAACAAGCTACAGACTATGGCTCCCCTGTTGATGTCTTTTCACTAAAAAAGTTCTGTGAGAGGGAATGGCCAAGTTTCAGGATTGGATGGCCGAAAGAAGGTTCCCTGAACCCAAGTCTAATTCGGGCGGTGAGGGAATTTGTTTTTGGAAGCCGGGGACACCCTGACCAAATGCCTTATATCGAAATTTGGAATGACATAATTTGGGATAATCCCCGGTGGCTTCACAAGTGTGGGGGCCACAAAAAGGCAGGGGTACCGAAGGAGGCCCCTAAGTCCGTTTTGGTTTCTGCTGCCGATCGCAGAAAAGACCCGAAGGGAAAGAGGTCCCTACCCTCAGCTCCTGTCTTGCTGGCGCCCGAGTCACCCCCCAGAGTTAGGCATTTTGGGAGGGACGCATCCCCACTGTACCAGGGATCTCAAGGCAACGATGATTCAGGGGACCACCCTGCCCCTAAATTCCTGTATCCGACCTTGCTGGAGTACGGTGAACGTGGGCAGTCCTTCCCATACTCGATCTGGCACTCCCTTTGGAGCCGCAGCGGCTGCTGGGACCCTCCCCCCTGGGGAAGGGGGAGAGGCTGATTCTGCCAGGCGGCTGTGGCCGCTCCAATCTAGCACTCCCTTTGGAGCTGCGGCTGCCGGGACCTTCCCCCTTAGGAACGTGGGAGAGGCTGACTCTACTGGGTGGCTGCTCCAAACCTATGTCCTATTTACCACTTCAGACCTTTATAACTGGAAGAATCAAAATCTCCTGTTTTCTGAAGATCCAGAGGGGGTCGCCTCCCTTCTGGAGTGTGTTTTCTATACCCATCAACCCACCTGGGATGACTGTCAGCAACTCTTGGGCACTCTTTTTACCCAAGAGGAAAGGGAACGGATAAAAGCAGAGGGGAGGAAACAAGTCTGGGATCACCCCACTTCTGACCAAGGACTGATAGAGGAGGCTTTTCCCTCTAGTCGGCCCAGATAGGACCCTAGTTCTCATGCGGGAAGTGAGTCCCTTGACCGGTACCGCAAGATTCTATTGTGGGGCATCCGGGCGGCTGCCCAGAAGCCCACCAATCTCATGAAAGTAACTGAGTGCAAACAGGGACCTAATGAGAGTCCCACTGCGTTCCTGGAATGCCTCTGTCAGGCCTACAGAACCTGGGCACGCATTGACCCCAAGGCCCCGGAAAATGGACCAGCTGTGGCCTTGCAATTTGTAGCCCAGTCAGCCCCCAACATTAGAAAGAAATTGCAAAAACTAAGCCGGGCATGGTGGCGCATGCTTGTAATCCCAGCATTCGGGAGGCTGAGACCAGAGGATCCGGGCTCGTGGCCAGCCTCAGGTACCTAGTGAGGCACTCCGCAACTTAGTGAGACTCAGTTTCAAAATAAAGAATATAAAAAAAATAGGGCTTGGGGGTATAGCTCAGAGGTAGAATGCCCCTGAGTTCAATCCCCAGTACCGCAAAAAAAAAAAAAAAAAAACTAGAGGGATTTGAGAAGAAGTTACTCACAGAGCTAGTGGCAGTGACCCAAAGAGTCTTTAAAAATCGGGAGGACCCGGCCCAAGTTATAGCTGAATTAAACAAAAAGGTGACTAGGATCCTCTTGGCCAGGGAAGGAAAGGAAGGACCCTGGGGGAAAGAACGGAGGTTTGACAGGAACAAGGGCAGGAGCGGAAGCCTTGGGAAGGACCAATGTGCCTATTGTAAACAGACAGGACACTGGAAGCGGGAATGCCCCAAGCGGAAGAAAGAGGAGGCAGAACACCAAGGAGCCCCTGTACTTGTTGAAATGGACTAGGAAACTCAGGGCCCCTAGCACCCTGGGAGTCCAGGGTAAAACTCTCGGTAGGCGGTGAAGTTATTGACTTTCTGGTAGACACCGGGGCTACCTATTCAGTAGTACAACACCCTGTTGGCCCATTGACCAAGGACAAAACCCAGATTGTGGGAGCGACAGGAAAGCCAAAAAGCTACCCAAGGTCCCTAGGCCGAATTGCAGACTTAGGCAGAGGGACTGTTACCCATTCCTTTCTGGTTATACCTGAATGCCCAGAACCATTACTGGGCTGGGACTTGCTGCACAAGTTAAAGGCTGTCATCACGTTTTCAGAGACTGGGGAAGCGGACATAAAAATGGAAGGGAGGATTCTGTTAACCTTTCCTGCGGATGAAGAGTATCGTCTCTTCGAGGTCGAGTCCCAGTCAGAACAAGAGCCCCTAGTGGCCTGGGTACAAGAGATCCCGGGGGTCTGGGCAGAGATGAACCCCCCAGGGCTAGCCCAGCATAGATCTCCCATAGTGGTTCAGCTAAAGAGCTCAGCAATGCCCATCCGAGTTAAACAATATCCGATGTCGAGAGAGGCCCAGAGGGGGATAAAAGTTCACATCGACCAGCTGAAGGTCACGAGGATCCTGGTTCCCTGTAAGTCAGCCTGGAACACACCCCTCCTACCTGTCAAGAAGCCCGGAACGGGGGACTTCAGGCTGGTGCAGGACTTAAGAGATGTTAACAGGAGGACAGAAACCATTCACCCCATGGTCCCAAATCCCTATACCCTCCTTAGCCTGCTGCCCCCTGACCGAACCTGGTATAGTGTTCTGGATCTCAAGGATGTTTTCTTTAGCCTCCATCTGGCCCCCCCAAAGTCAGCCCATCTTTGTTTTTGAGTGGATGGACCCAGAAGGGGGAGAATTGGGCCAGCTTACATGGACTCGGCTGCCACAAGGGTTCAAGAACTCCCCAACACTGTTTGATGCGACGCTCAGCCAGGACCTGCAGGACTACCGAGCAACTCACTTGGACATCACGCTCCTTCAGTACGTGGATGATCTCCTAGTGGCCTCGGCCACCCAAGATGGGTGCGTAGCGGCCACTAGGGACCTGTTGCAAATGCTTGAGGCTTTGGGGTACCGGGTTTCTGCAAAGAAGGCGCAGCTTTGCACTCAGGAGGTGACCTATCTGGGCTACAAACTGTCCAGAGGGAAAAGAATGTTGTCTGAGGGCAGGATCCAGGCAATCCTACACATCCCTGAACCCAAGACCAAAAAACAGGTATGGGAGTTTTGGGGGGTGGTGGGCTATGGCAGGTTGTGGATCCCTGGCTTTGCCGAGATCGCCAAGCCCCTGCATGAGGCTTACAGCAGGAGGAGACACCCTTTTGAATTGGACCAAGAGGGAAGAAGAAGCCTTCCTGACCCTAAAAGAAGCCCTGGTGAGTGCCCCTGCCCTGTCTATCCCCAGTTTGGACAAGCCTTTCCAGTTACATGTAGCAGAGGCAAAGGGAGTGGCTAAAGGGATGCTGACCCAGACCTTGGGGCCGTGGAAACGACCTATCTCGTACCTCTCCAAGAAACTGGACCCAGTAGCCGAGGGCTGGCCCGGGTGCCTCTGCACCATAGCCGCCGCTGCTATCTTGACCAAAGAGGCTAATAAACTCACATTTGGTCAAAAACTGGAAGTAATATCCACCCATAACTTGGCTGGTTTACTCCGAGCACCCCCCAAAAGGTGGATGACAAACACTCGGATTACTCACCACCAGGTCCTACTACTAGACCCTCCTCGAATTACCTTCAGGCAAACTTCTGCCCTAAACCATGCCACCCTCCTGCCTGCTCCGGTAGAAAACCCTGCAGGGCCCCCACTGCATAATTGCATCGAGGTCTTGGAAACCCTCACAAGCCTGAGACCAGATCTGACTGACACCCCATTAAGGGCTGCAGATGAGACTTTGTATACAGATGGAAGCAGTTTCATTGAAAAAGGCACCAGGTATGCTGGGGCAGCAGTGGTCACCTCCTCCAAGGTTGTCTGGGCTGAACACCCCCCATGGGAACATTGGCACAACGAGCAGAACTGATTGCCTTCACCAAGGCATTAAAGTGGGGGAGGGGAAAGGCCGTTAACATCTACATGATAGTAGGTATGCCTTTGCGACCGTCCACGTCCATGGGGCCCTGTATAAGGAAAGGGGACTTGATGGCAGGGAGGAACAAATCAGAAACTCAGCAGAGATCTTGGCTCTCCTAGCGGCCATATGGGAACCCCGGAAGGTGGCGGTGATCCACTGTAGAGGTCATTAAAAGGATGACTCAGAGATTTCCAAGGGAAATAGGCTCGCTGACCAAGCGGCTAGGGAAGCCGCCATGAGACTAGTGGGGACAGCCACTCAGCAGCTCCTCCTGACAGACGGCCCTGATTTCAGCATCAAGCCTACTTACTCAAAGGAAGAAACCAATTTGGGGAAAAGACTGAAAGGGACAATGAACTCTGAAGGGTGGATTACCCTCCCTTATGGTCAGACCCTCCTCCCAAGGGCACTTGGGAGAGAAGTGGTGGGCCAAACCCACCAGAACACCCACCTGGGAGGTAGCAAGCTAGCTGAATTGCTACACAAGACATACTTAATCCCCGGCCTCTACCAGATAACCAAAAGGGTAGCCAGCCAATGTTTGACTTGTGCTCAGGTGAATGCAAACCCTACCCAGGCTCGAGAGCCAGGCATCCAGTTACGCGGAAGAGGACCAGGGGAACACTGGGAAATAGACTTCACTGAGATGCCAAAGGCCAAGGGGGGATACTGTTACCTCCTAGTATTGGCGGATACCTTTTCAGGCTTGGTCGAGCCATTTCCAACTAAGCGAGAGACTTCCCAGGTAGTGGTAAAACAATTAGTCCATGAAATTATCCCCAGGTTTGGGCTGCCTGCTTATATGGGGTCTGACAATGGGCCGGCATTTATTGCCCAGGTGACCCAACATTTAGTGGTGGCTTTAAAGATCAAGTGGAAGCTCCATTGTGCCTACAGACCCCAAAGTTCAGGGCAAGTGGAGAGAATAAACAGGACCCTAAAAGAAACATTGGCAAAACTGAAAATAGAAACTGGCGGTGACTGGCTAGATCTACTCCCCTTTGCCCTACTGAGAAGCAGGTGTACTCCTTACCATGCGAGCTTCACCCCATTCGAGGTTGTTCATGAGAGGCCACCCCCCGTGGTGCCTCAAGTAAGGAAGGAGGAGTTAGTGAGGCTTGAAAACTTAACTTTGCTTAAGTCTTTGCAGGCGCTGCAAGCGGCCCATGGGACTGCAAGAGTTGCTATCTGAAGCCTTCAGCCTGAGGTGCCCCTAACTGAAAAGAACACACCCGAATTGCTCTTTGAGGAGTGAGTCTTCATCAAGACCCGGAGGAGTGAGTCTTCATCAAGAAACTCCACTCCAATCACTTGGAACCTCCATAGGACGGGCCATACACTGTGGTTCTTAGTACTCCAACGGCAGTACGAGTGGCAGAGCAGCGGCACTGGATTCACCACACCCGACTGAAGAGGGCCCCAGACCTGGAAGCCAGCGAGAAAAAGGACTCCGAGGCATCATGGCGGCTGGAACCAACCGGAGACCCACTGAAGCTGAAGTTCGTGCCTGCGACTCGTCACCAGGCCCCAGAAGGAGACAAACCCTAATTACATTGGTTCTCTTACTGGGGGCCGCCTGGGAGGTGACGGGCTATAGGCCTCCCCGGAACTGGGAATGGGAATTTAGAAAAACTGGGGATGGAAGAGTGTTGGCAAAGAACATTACAAAGGGCCAACCCACTTTTAAATTCGATCTCTGCCAGCTCTTTGGCAAAAACTGGCTCAACTCATGGGGTCTGAGGGGTTATGGCTGTGGTAGATTGTCCTTGGAACGGGAGCTGGCGAAAACTCAATTCTATGTCTGTCCGGCTAATGGAGGGTCCCATTGCCAAGGGGAGGACAGTTATCACTTCGGGAAATGGGGGTGTGAAACTGAGGCTTCTTGGAAACATAAGGATCCCCACATCTGGTTTAAAAGGCTCCCTTCCCCAGAGACTTGTGCCGAGGGGAGTTGTAACCCAATGGAGGTACGAGTTACTACCTGGAATGAGGTGGGAACTAGGGATTGGATAACTGGAAGGACATGGGGGATAAGGTTATATGTTGCTGGCGTTGACCCGGGGGATGAGTTCACCATTCAGAAACGAATGCCCCCTCGAGAGGCCCTGCCCATAGGGCCCAATTCAGACCTCTTCCTCCCAGTACCTAGAGAAGAGACCTTCCCTGATCCAACTCCCAGAGTAACTAAAAGCCCTACACTCGATCCCCTGAGGCTAGCCCACACCCCGACGATCAGTCCCAACAACCTAGGTCAAGGTTTATCTCCTTTCAAAATGTTACAAAAGTTCCACCAAGTGGTTAATAGCTCGGACCCTAGGTTGGGGAATGATTGCTGGTTATGCCTGAATCCCAAACCCCCCTATTATGTAGGAATAGTAGCAAATCAGTCTGTTGTAGTAAAATCAGATGAGGGCACTTGTGACTGGAGCCTGCCCCGGCTAACAATAGGAGACCTCCAGGGACACGGGCCATGCCTCCTATCATCTTCTTATGCCCTACAGGCATCCCCCTACAAGTCTGTCTGCTCTGAAGCAATAAGGGCAAATTTCTCCTCTTCCGAAAGGGTATATTATTCCAGTCCTCCAGGAACGTGGCTGGCCTGTACTAGGGGGCTTACTAAATGTCTGCCTTCAGACCTCCTGCAAGCCACGCCAACCCTCTGCGTGCTTGTCCACGTCCTTCCTCAGGTCTACCCTATAGTGGAAAGGAAGGGAGAGAGCATTTGGAGATAGAGTTTAGATCCAGAGTTAAGAGAGCGGCGCCAGTCCTCATACCCCTGCTTGTAGGAGCCGGAATAGTGGGGTCAGCAGCCATAGGCACGTCTGTTCTAGTAGTGGGGGATCAAAATTTAAAGAATTGAGTGCCCAGATAGATGTGGACCTAGGGCACTTAGAAAACTCCATGTCCCGCCTAGAAGAACAGGTGGACTCTCTTGCGGAGGTAGTATTACAGAACAGAAGAGGATTGGACCTCCTGTTCATGAAATGGGGGGTTATGCATGGCTTAGGAGAGACCTGCTGCTTCTACACAAACAAATCCGGTGTTATCAGAGAAAGCCTAGACCTAGTAAGAAATAACCTCAAAGACAGAGAAAAGAAACGACAGGATTCTGAAAATTGGTATCAGTCCCTGTTCTCCTGGTCCCAATGGCTCACCACCCTGGTCAGCGCAGCGGCTGGACGATTGTTGCTCCTGGTCCTCCTCCTAACTATAGAACCATGCATCTTTAAGTCTCTCACCTCCATGGTGATAAGGAAAACCCAAGACTTAAAGATCCTCCTATTGCGGACAGGGTATGATAATCTACCCCTAGAGGAGGAGAACAACGAAGGTGATGAGTCAAGGGTTTGACTCTCAGCTGAGACTAGTGGGGAATGTTATAGGGTGATTTGGTAGGTTAGCATAAGTAAGGCCATCTTATGAGAGCAGCCATGTAATGTTCTAGGGAGGAAAATTACCACCCCATCTGTGGGTAACTGAAGCCTGGGAACAGAAGACAAGCTAGGTCACCATGCCCCTTTTGAACCGCTGCCCAAAACCCGTATCCTGGAGTCGTTTGTTTCAAATCTATGAACCCCATAGGGGGACTTTCCACTATGCACTAGCCAATCAATGTAAAGGTCACATATCCACCCCCCTCTTGTGTATAAAATATCTATGTTCATGAGGCTCGGGATCTCTGCCTGCCCCACTACTGTTTTGGGTATGGCAGGGGCCCAGATTCGAATCTGAAATAAATTTTGTTCATAACTCCTCGCTGGTCTTCTCATGAGTTTACTTGCTAACATTTACTATATGCAGAGAACTAGGCATTTTATAGGCTGTGTTGGTAGAAGGGTGAAGGGGGAGAGAGGGAAGGAAAGAATAGACAACTGGAAACCTAAAAGAAATAGAAGACAGCCCTGCTTAAATGAATTTAAAATCTAGGTGTTAAACTGGGCATGGTGGCCCATGTTTGTAATCCCAGTACTTGGGAGGCTGAGATAGGAAGATCACAGGTTCGCAGCCAGCCTCAGCTACTTAGTGAGGCCCTCTGCAACTTAGTGAGACCCTGTTTCAAAATAAAGAATAAAAAATAGGGCTGGGGGTATAGCTCAGAGGTAGAATGCCCCTGAGTTCAATCCCTAGTACCAAAAAAAAAAAAAAGGAAAAATCTAGGTGTTAGAATTCAAATTCCAGAGCTAGACTTGATCCCAGTATTTGGGAGGTTGAGACAGGAGGATTGCAGGATTGCAAGTCCTAGGACAGCCTCAGCAAGTAGTGAGTCTTTCATTAACCTAGTGAGATCCTGTTTCCAAATAAAAAAAATAGAGCTGGAGGTGTAGCTCAGAGGTGGAACACCCCTGGGTTCAATCCCTAGCAACACACACACACACACACACACACACACACACACACACACACATTCAAATTCTAGCATATCAAAATGTAACTCTTTTTTTGTCATATTTATTTATTCATTTTTGTCTGGTTTTTTGTTGTTGTTGTTGTTGTTATTGTTTGTTTGTTTGTTTGCGGTACTGGGGATTGAACTCAGGGGCATTCTACCTCTGAGCTATACCCCCAGCCCTATTTTTTATTCTTTATTTTGAAACAGGGTCTCACTAAGTTGCGGAGGGCCTCACTAAGCAGCTGAGGCTGCTCATGAACCCGGATCCTCCAGTCTCAGCCTCCCAAATGCTGGGATTACAAGCGTTCGCCACCACGCCTGGCTTCATATTTATTTTTTTTATTTTGAAACAGGGTCTCGCTAAGTTGTCGAGGGCCTTACTAAATTGCTGAGACTGGTGGTGAACCTGGGATCCTTCTGTCTCAACCTCCCAAGTATTGGATTTACAAGCTTGTGCCACCATGCCCAGCATCAAATGTAACTCTCGGTTCTTCTCTCTTCCTGGGTTTTACTTAATTTATGTATATGTGTGTGTGTGTTACTGGGGATTAAACCCAGAGGCATTCTACCTTCAGGCTACAGGCCCCAGCCCGATTTTATTTTTTTATTTGGAAACAAGGTCTCACTAAGTTGCTGAGAGCCTCACTAAATGGCTGAGGCTGGCTGCGAATCTGTGACCTCCTATCTCAGCCTCCCAAGTACTGGGATTACAAGCATGCGCCACCATGCCTGCCTTGCTTAAGTATTTTTAAGCCTGTACTGTAATAGTGTGTTACAGCTTTCTCAGCTATCCCTTAACTTTTCCTAGACATGTAGTAACTTGGAAGGTGTTAGAGAAGGTCGGCCATCAGAGGGGCATCTGGCATCACCCAACACTTTTGGAATTAAGTCACAGGTAGTCCAGGACATCCAGACCAGTTTCCCTGACTCCAACTAGTTCAGAACCTCCCTCCATGGTTATGAGGTCTAGTCTTCCAGATCTTACTTGCCAAGAAAAAAGGAGCTAATGGCTAGGCAAGAAAGCAAAGGCAATGCCCAGTTGAAAACCAGATTCCACCCATTCTGCAAAGTCCTCCAGAGGAACCAGACCCGCCATTGCTGTATGTCTCCCAGAGACTACAGCAGCTATCAGCCACACTGGCACCTTCTGCATCTCAATACCCATTACTGCCTCCTAGCCTATCGTGCCAGCATCCAGTCTGGTAAGTGGGACCCCAACTCCATCATCCTCCTGTGCCAGTTCCACAGCAACATCTGCTTGGGCCACAGACAAGTCCTCCCCTCCACTACCATTACTTTAACCATCCCTGTCAATGGCCAGTGCTGAAGGGCCCTTCTTGGAAATTAAGGTCTGGTAATCCACCCTTTGGAAGTCCTGTTCATGAAACTCTACTGCCATCTGGTGGCAAGTTCCCTCTAAGGCAGGTTCAGGGAGTTCCCACCATGGACCTCCTAAATTAGAAACATCATACTCCCTCCTTTACTAAGAAGCTGCAGGCCCTGGCCAACCTCCTCCAATCCATCTAACAAACACACAATCCTACTTGGCCTGATTGTCGCCAACTTTTCCTGACTCTTCTCAATACTGAAGAAAGATGCCACATTTTATAAGCAGCAGCCCGATGGGCTGAGGAAAACGCCCCAGCAGAAGCCCTAAACCCCCCCAGGCCGATGCTCAAAATGATTGTCAGCAACAGACCCTCAATGGAACCCAAGTAATCCTGAAGACATGGCAAAACTGGAGGCATACAGAGAGGCTCCCTTTCAGGTGCTTCAGTGCCACAAATGTTGCCAAGGTCAGAGAGATTCTTCAAAAGTCCAATGAGAGCCCTGGCACTTTTTATGAGCAGCTGTGCAAGGCTTATTGCATGTATACTCTATTTGACCCTGGGGCATCTGAAAACCAGCAAATGGTTAACACCACCTTTGTTAGAGCACTAGTGACATCTGTCACAAGCTACAGAAGCTGTAGGAATTTGCAGGAATGAATGCTTTCCAACTCCTTGAGGTAGCAAACAAGGTCTTTGTTTACCGAGACATCAAAGAAAAACGGGAAGCAGATCAGAAAATATGATGGAAAGCTGACCTTATCATGGCACCATGGAGTTCGGTGCTCCATGACAGGCCTAACCAAGAACCAACTGGGCAGGTGCCCCCTTGGTCTTGGTGTCCAGGGTCACCCAAATAAAAGAGAGCTCCTCTCCAATGTGACCAATGTGTGTTCTGTAAAGAACTGGGCACTGAAAAAAACAAATGTCCTAAAAAAAGTTGAGGGCAGCCGGGCATGGTGGTGCACACTTGTAAACCCAGTACTTGGGAGTCTGAGACGGGAGGATCTGGATTCATGGCCAGCCTCAGTTACTTAGTGAGGCTCTCCATAACTTAGTTTCAAAATAAAGAATAGAGCCAGGCGTGGTGGCACACGCTTGTAATCCCAGCATTCGGGAGGCTGAGACTGGAGGATCCGGGTTCGCGGCCAGCCTCAGCTACCTAGTGAGGCCCTTTGCAACTTAGTGAGACCCTGTTTCAAAATAAAGAATAAAAAATAGGGCTGAGGGTATAGCTTGGAGGTAGAGTGCCACTGAGTTCAATCCCCAGTACCTAAAAAAAAAAAAAAAAGCCAAGCATGGTGACGCACGCTTATAATCCCAGTACTTGGGAGGCAGAGACCGGAGGGTCTGGGTTCTCGGCCAGCCTCAGCTACTTAGTGAGGCCTTCTACAACTTAGTGAGACACTGTTTCAAAATAAAGAATAAAAAATAGAACTGGAGCTGGGCGTAGTGACCCACGTTTGTAATCCCAGCATTTGGGAGGCTGAGACCTGAGGGTCTGGGTTCGCAGCCTCAGCTACCTAGTGAGGTACTCCACAATTTAGTGAGACCCTGTTTCAAAACAAAGAATAAAAATAGGGCAGGGGGTATAGCTCAGAGGTAGAATGCCTCTGAGTTCAATCCCCGGTACCACAAAAAAAAAAAAAAAAATAGAACTGGGAGTGTAGCTTGGAGGTAGAATGCCCCTGGGTTCAATCCCCAGTACTGAAAAAAAAAAATTTAAAAAATGGTCAAGAGTCCCAAGAGGGGCCATCAGGCTCCTCCCCAGCTCCTGTTCTGGCTGTTGGCTAGACTGGTTTGTTCAATGACTGAAGGGGACCAGGCCCCAAAGCCTTCTAGGGGCCCATGGTCTGAGTGACAGTGTGGGGTGCACAACCTCTGATTCCTTGTCAACACTGAAGCGGAACACTTGGTGGTCACCTGTCCAATAGCCCCCCTCAGCAACCAACATGTCAACATAATTGGAGCAACTGGGAAAGTCTCTCATAAAACATTTTTTGCCCCCACCAATGCACCCTAGGGGGAAGGGGAGTCATTTACCAATTTCTTTTTCTTTCTTTTTTTTGCGGTACTGGGGATTGAACTCAGAGGCGTTCTACCTTCGAGCTACACCCCCAGCCCTATTTTTTTATTCTTTATTTTGAAACCGGGTCTCACTAAGTTTTGGAGTGCCTCACTAAGCAGCTGAGGCTGGCCGCGAACCCGGATTCTCCGGTCTCAGCCTCCCAAATGCCAGGATTAAAGCGTGCGCCACCACGCCCAGCTCATTTACCAATTTCTATATATGCCAAACTGTCCAGTTCCACTGGTGGGTTGGGACTTCCTCAGCAAAATCAAAGAAACCATCATTTTCTCAAAGAAGGGTAAAATGAAATTGCCAGTGCCAGCCTCTTATCTGATTTTCTTCCTGCAAATGCCCTGAGAGGAAAAGTGGAGACTATTTGAGGGGTAGAGAAGGGGGCCTATCAGCCCAGAGGTAGCAGCCTTGTGGCCCAGTCTAGGCCAAGGACATTCCACCTGGACTGGCCAGATTGCAGGGACCAGTAGTCATTGAACTTTGCTCTGATGCCTGACCAGTATGAATATGGCAGAACCCAGCCGGGCGTGGTGGCGCACGCTTGTAATCCCAGCATTCGGGAGGCTGAAACCGGAGGATCCCGGTTCGCGGCCAGCCTCAGCTACCTAGTGAGGCACTCCGCAACTTAGTGAGACCCGGTTTCAAAATAAAGAATAAAAAATAGGACTGGGGGTGTAGCTCAGAGGTAGAATGCCCCTGAGTTCAATCCCCAGTACCGCAAAAAAAAAAAAAGAATATGGCAGAACCCGATCCCTGGACTAGCCCCAGAGGTAATCCAGCCCCACCCAGACAGGCTCCAACAACATGGTATCATCACTGTATTCGTTCCAGTGGAACTCTCCTCTCTTACCAATCAAAAAGCCAGGAACTCAGGACCATCAACCGGTATAGGACTTGTGAGCCATCAACCAAGCCACTGTTACCCTACATCCTATTGTGTCTAACCCATATATGCTCCTCAGTTTGCTCCCAGACACTGTGAACTGCTTCATGTGCTTGGCCTTGAAGGATGCCTTCTTAAGCATCCATCTGGCTCCTGTGAGCCAAGAACTATTCGCTTTTGAGTAAGAGGATCCAAAACCCGGAACCAAAAGCCAGTTTACCTTGGCTTGATTGCTCCAAAGATTTAAAAACTCCTCCACCATTTTCAGAGAAATCCCAGCCTGTGGCCTCTAGTCCTTTCCTTCCCACTTCTTGGGTTGCACCCTCTTCCAATATGTTGATGACCTCCTCCTTGGACATGAGACTCTTGAAGTCTGTGCCAATGGAGCAGGCCAGCTGCTCACCTTCCTAGAGTGCTGTGGTTATAAAGTCTCTAAGAAGAAAGTCCAAGTCTGTCAACAAAAAGTCAAATATCTGGGGTTCACCATCCAGAGAGGGGAAAGACTATTGGGGGCAGGAAAAAAAGAGGCAGTCCAAGCTATCCCAGTGCCCACTAACTGAATAGCACTCCAGGAATTTCTGGTAGTAGTAGGGTTCTGTCAAATCTGGATTCCAAACTTTGCTGTCACAGCAAAACCCTTCTACAAATCTAAAAAGAGGGGAGATAAAGAAATTGTA
>PVLC010016111.1:18556-36123 GCA_004027655.1 Graphiurus murinus
GAATAAAAAAATAGGGCTGGGGGTGTAGCTCGGAGGTAGAATGCCCCTGAGTTCAATCCCCAGTACCGAAAAAAAAAAAGAAATTGTATGGGAAAAAAAGACTAGCAACAGGCCTTTCAGCAACTCAAAAGGCAACTTTTGACCACCCCTGTCCTAGGGCTCCCAGACATAGAAAAGCCTTTCACTTTGTTCATATCTGAAAGGAAGAAAATAGCAATCAGGGTTCTGGTCTAGCGGATTGGGTCTTGGTATCGACTGGTCACATATTTCTGAAAGCAACTGGACCTCGTTTCTGCCACCATGCCTGTGGGCACTTGCAGCAACAGCTCTTCTTGTCCAAGAAGCCAGTAAATTAACCCTGGGGCAAAGCTTGCAAATGACAGTTCCCCATTCTGTAGTCTTGCCCAGGAACTCTAGAGAGCACCATTGGCTAACTAAGGTCTGGCTAACTAAATAGTCAGGGATTGCTTTGTGAAAACCCCTGAAGCTGGGCATGGTGGCACATGCTTGTAATCCCAGCATTTGGGAGGCTGAGACCAGAGGATCCGGGTTCGAGGCCAGACTCAGCTACCTAATGAGGCCCTCCGCAACTTAGTGAGACCCGGTTTCAAAATAAAGAATTAAAAAATAGGGCTGGGGGTATAGCTCGGAGGTAGAACGCCCCTGAGTTCAATCCCCAGTACCGCAAAAAAGAAAAGAAAAGAAAACCCCTGAATAAAGTTGGAGACAGTATATATGCTAAATTTAGTCACTCTGCTGCTGTTTAGTGATAATCAGCTGATCCATGATGGTGAGGAAATGCTGCACAGAGCTACTCAGGAAGACCAGACTTAAAGACCACCCCTACCCTGACTCAGACTTAGAAATGTTTGTGGATGGGAGCAGTTCCATAAATCACAGGGAAAATGGCAAGCTGGGTATGCTGTTGTAACTTTTGTGTGTGTGTGTGTGTGTGGTACTGGGGATTGAACTTGGGGGCATTCTACCTCCAAACTACACCCCCAGCCCTATTTTTTATTCTTTATTTTGAAACAGGGTCTCACTAAGTTGTGGAGTGCCTCACTAAGCAGCTGAGGCTGACCGTGAACCTGGATCCTCCGGTCTCAGCCTCCCAAATGCTGGGATTACAAGTGTGCACCACTATGCCCGGCTTGCTGTTGTAACTTAAGACAAAGTCTTAGAGGCGGAGCCCTTCCTGGCTAGTATGTCCGCCTAAAAGACTGAGTTAATTGCCCTTGCCCAAGCATAAGAGTTGGAGGCAGATTGAGTAGTTAACATCTACACTGATTCTAAGTATGCCTTTTTAACTCTACATGTTCATGGAGCTCTTTACAAGGAAAAGGAACTGTTAGATTCTGGAGAAAAGGACCTAAAATAGCCTCAAGAGATCCTAAAACTGCTTATAGCTGTTTGGAAACCAACAAAGGTAGCCATCATGCACTATAGAGGGCATCAAAGAGGGGCAAGCCATGAAGTACAAAGAAACTCCAAAGTCAACAGTGAAACAAAAAGGGCTACCCAGAAGCCCCTTATTATGCCCGACCACCTGCTGGTGCCCCTACTCCAGCCCTGGGTACCTGACTACGGTTCTACAAGCCCCAAGAGTGGGAGTGACTAAGAAGAGAAAAGGCAACTGAAACCCAAGGAAAATGGATGATACTGCCTGATAACTGCGTAGCCATTCCTTACAAGTTTGGGCCAATTATTGTGCGGGAGATGCATGGATCCACTCACATCGGGTGAAAAAAACCTTGAAAAGCTGCTCAGCCAGTATTACTACATATATCATCTGGCAACCCTAGCAAAAGGGGGTTGTGAAGCAGTGCATGACCTGTAGCAAAAACAATCCTAAGCAAGGCCCTGAACTCCTTCCAGAAATACAGGCTGTAGGAGCAGCCCCCTTTAAGAGTATACAAATTGACTTTCCCAAACTGCCAAAATGTAAATGGATATCAATACCTCCTATAGTATGCACTCAGATTAAATGGGTAGAAGCATACCCCTTCCAGACAGAAAGGATCAGAGAAGTAACTCAACCTTTATTCTGAGAAATCATTCCCAGACATGGACTGCCCTTATACATAGGGTCAGACAATGGACCGAACTTCATTGCAGAAGTCTCCCAGAATGTGGCATCGGCCTTGGGTATCACCTAGAAGTTGTGCTCTGCATATAGGTCACAGAGTTCAGGCAAAGTGGAAAAGATGAACAGAACCATCAAAATTGGGTTAGGAAAGATGTGCCAGGAAACCAAGCTAACTTGAGTCCAAGCCTTATCCTTAATCCTGTTCAAGATTAGATGTACTTCCACTAAGACAACAGGATACAGGATAATGTTTGCTCGATCCCCTCCTATCTTTCAAGGACTTTCAAGAAGGCTGCATGAAATAGGAGAAATAGAAGTTCATAGGCAGCCGGGCATGGTGGCACAGGCTTGTAATCCCAGCATTTGGGAGGCTGAGACCGGAGGATCTGGGTTCGCAGCCAGCCTCAGCTACCTAGTGAGGCACTCCGCAACTTAGTGAGACTCGGTTTCAAAATAAAGAATAAAAAATAGGGCTGGGGGTATAGCTCGGAGGTAGAATACCCCTAAATTCAATTCCCAGTACCGCAATAAATAAATAAATAAATAAATAAATAAATAAATAAATAGTAAAAAATAGGGTTGGGGGTATAGCTCAAAGGTAGAATGCCCCTGAGTTCAATCCCCAGTACCGCAAAAAAAAAAGTTCATAGGCTTATAAGGGAACTGAATGAGGTCACCCACAACCTACATAAATGGTTGCTAGATAGAACAGTTAGTTTAATAATCCCAGTCAATCCCTATGAGCCTGAAGACTTAGTTTGTGTTAAGGATTGGAATCAAGCCCCCCTCAAGGCAAAGTGGAGAGGACCCTTTACTATTTTTTTTTTTGCAGTACTGGGGATTGAACCCAGGGGCATTCTACCTCCGAGTTATACCTCCAGTCCCATTTTTTACTCTTTATTTTGAAACAGGGTCTCACTAAGCTGCGGCAGGCCTCACTAACTAGCTGAGGCTGGTCGCAAACCTGCGATCCTCCTGTCTCAGCCTCCCAAGTACTGGGGTTACAAGCGTGGGCCACCACGCCCGGCTTACTATTATCTTAACTACCTCCACAGTTTTAAAAATAGATGGTATTATAGCTGCCTAGATCCATCACAGCTGCCTCAAAAGGGCTGCTCCAGAACTGTAGTGGGAAGCTGCAATAGACCCCGAGAACCCCTGCTGCCTGACCCTGCAGAAGACACCCTGTCCTGCTCCAGTTACACTTGGGAAGCTGACTACACATGGCTGAAGCTTGAGGAATCTTCTCATCACCCTCTTGTTTCTTAAAATCCCCTTTGCCTCAGGGATCCCCTGTACTCATTGTTATCTACCCTTCAAGTGGGTGGCAGAACAGTTCAGACCTTCACCTTCTATACCCATATCAATCAGCCCTGCAAACAGTTAGATTGCAGCAAAAACATTTGTATAGAGGGAGGCTGCTGCTACTACTGGACAAAAAACCTAGGGCGCTGGGGACTCCAGAAACAGGTAAATATGTCCATGAGGAAAACAATACTTGTGTTTCACTCCCATTGGGCAAGGGGGAGCAAGTTCCCAAGTTCTCAAGGACATAAAGCAAGAAAAGGTAGTGGATAAGACGGTAAAGGTTCTAAAAACTTAGCTAGCCAGTACAACATCCCATCCCACATTCCAAGAATCTGACTCCAACTTATATACCTTTTTAAAATGGGATTTACAGTTACCTGTCCCTTGGAAAAATCTGTTTGTGGATCTAGCTGAGCACATCATTCATTCTCTTAATCTTACCAACTGTTGGGTCTGCAGGGATTCAGATGAGTGAGCAGTGGCCCTGGAGAGGACTAGATCTTGCCCTAAGAACCTCACCAAATATTTTCTATTCCCCCTATCAGAGACCACTTGTCTGGCCACTAACATACCCGGCAATGGAAACCAAATGTGTCTCAAGGCTACAAAACCACACAGAGGGAAAGCCAGTTGGGGACAGCTCTTGAATTGACATCCTAATCTAAAATGTCTCTACAGAGGTCTGCAATACTCATACTAATCAATCCCTCAGCAGCCCCTACAACAACTGCCTCTGGCCCTAGCCACTCTTTGGGAACAACCCTGGAACACAAGCCTGCAATGGGTAGCCCCGGATGGGATGTTCTGTCTTTGTGAGAAAATGGCTTATATTCTCCTCCCCAGTGACTGGACCAGTACCTGTTCTCTTGGCACCATCATGCCAGGGTTCTTCCTGCTTGTAGACTTATAAAATTTATGTTTCACAAATTGTAAAAATAAGCCAGGCGTGGTGGCGCACGCTTGTAATCCCAGCATTTGGGAGGCTGAGACCAGAGGATCTGGGTTTGCGGCCAGCCTCAGCTACCTAGTGAGGCACTCCGCAACTTAGCGAGACCCGGTTTCAAAATAAAGAATAAAAAGTAGGGCTGGGGGTGTAGCTCGAGGTAGAACGCCTCTGAGTTCAATCCCCAGTACCGAAAAAAAAAAAAAGAAAACCTGTTTAAAAAAAAAAACAAATTGTAAAAATATAATTTAGTTGTTTTAGTCCTTCAGAGAAAAGCAAGCAGAGAATCATAAAATAGCTGTCTTTTAAAGATAATCCAGAGCCGGGTGTGGTGTCCCACGCTTGTAATCCTAGCATTTGGGAGGCTGAGACCGGAGGATCCAGGTTCGCGGCTAACCTCAGCTATCTAGTGAGGCACTCCGCAACTTAGTGAGATTCGGTTTCAAAATAAAGAATAAAAAATAGGGCTGGGGGTGTAGCTCGGAGGTAGAATGGCCCTGAGTTCAATCCTCAGTACCGAAAAAAAAAAAAAAAAGATAATCCAGCCAGGTGTGGTAGCGCACACTTGTAATCCCAGTATTTGGGAGGCTGAGACCAGAGGATCATAGGTTCAGGGACAGCCTCAGCAAGTAGTGAGACTCTTGTCAACCTAGCAAGACCCTGTTTCCAAACAAGAAATAAAATTGAGCTGGGGGTATAGCTCTAAGGTAGAATGCCTCTGGGTTCAATCCCCTGTAACCCCCCCCCCCCAAAAAAAAAGCCGGGTTCACAGCCAGCCTCAGCTACCTAGTGAGGCACTCCGCAACTTAGTGAGACCCTGTTTCAAAATAAAGAATAAAAATAGGGCTAGGGGTGTAGCTTGGAGGTAGAATGCCACTGAGTTCAATCCCCAGTACTGCAAAAAAAATAGGACTAGGTGTGTAGCTCAGAGGTAGAATGCCCCTGGGTTCAATCCCCAGTACCTCAAAAAAAAAGAAAAAAAGATAATCTACATAATAGCAAATTAAATACTGTTTCTTCTCTTTAAGATGTCATTTATCTAAGTGATTCCTTCTCTATGTTCTCAAATGACTTTGCAGACTTATCTCAGTAAAGTATTATTATTATTATTATTATTATTATCTTTTTTTTTTTTGGCAGTACTGGGGATTGAACTCAGTGGCATTGCACCTCCAAGCTACACCCCCATCCCTATTTATTATTATTTTGAAATCAGGTCTCACTAAGTTGTGGAGTGCCTCACTAAGTAGCTGAGGCTGGCCTCGAACCCAGATCCTCAGGTCTCAGCCTCCCATATGCTGGGATTACAAGCATGTGCCACCACACCCGACAGTAAAGTATTACTTTATTCATTTAATTTTTTACTTTTATTTATTTATTTTACTTATTTATTTTTTGTAGTACTGAGAGTTGAACCCAGGGGCATTCCACCTCCAAGCTACACCCCAGTCCTATTTTTTATTCTTTATTTTTAAAACAGGGTCTCACTAATTTGCAGAGAGCCTCACTAAGTAGCTGAGGCTGGCCTCGAACCCAGATCCTCCAGTCTCAGCCTCCCAAGTACTGGGATTACAAGCATGTGCCACCACGCCCAGCAAAGTGTAACTTTGATTTGTCCACTAGTTGGTAAACTTCTCAAGACCATATGCTTTACTCCCCCCACCGCTCACTTTTGGCGATATTCTTCATCAGTTCTTCCAGAGAAACTGATTAAAATGTGGAGATCAAGCCGGGCATGGTGGCGCACACTCGTAATCTCGGCATTTGGGAGGCTGAGACCGGAGGATCCAGGTTCGCGGCCAGCCTCAGATACCTCTCTGCAATTTAGTGAGACCCGGTTTCAAAATAAAGAATAAAAAATAGGGCTGGGGTATAGCTCAGAGGTAGAATGCCCCTGAGTTCAATCCCCAGTACCGCAAAAAAAAAAAAAAAAAAAATGTGGAGATCAATTGGGCATGGTAGCGCATGCTTGTAATCTCAGTACTTGAGGAGCCGAGACAGGAGGATCCCAGCATTTGGGAGGCTGAGACCGGAGGATCCGGGTTCGCGGCTAGCCTCAGCTACCTAGTGAGGCACTCTGCAACTTAGTGAGACTTGGTTTCAAAATAAAAAATAAAAAACAGGGCTGGGGGTATAGCTCGGAGGTAGAATGCCCCAGAGTTCAATCCCCAGAAACGCAAAAAAAAAAAAAAAAAAAAAAAAAAAATAGGTCTAGGGGTGTAGATCAGAGGTAAATACCCCTGGGTTCAATTTCCAGAACTGAAAAGAAAAAAGAAAAAGAAAAGAAAGAAAGTGAAGATACATACACTATTAGTTTCAAAACCTCTTCTTTTTTTTTTTGCAGTACTGGAGATTGAACTCAGGGGCATTCTACCTCTGAGCTATACCCCCAGCCCTATTTTTTATTCTTTATTTTGAAACCAGGTCTCACTAAGTTGTGGAGGGCCTCACTAGGTAGCTGAGGCTGGCCGCTAACCCAGATCCTCTGGGTCTCAGCCTCCCAAATGCTGGGATTACTAGTGTGCGCCACCACGTTCGGCCTTATTTTTTATTTTTTATCTTATTTTTTATTCTTTATCTCACTAAGTTGCGGAGGGCCTCACTAGGTAGCTGAGTCTGGCTGTGAACCCGGATCCTCTGGTCTTAGCCTCCCAAATGCTGGGATTACAAGCATGTGCCACCATGCCCGGCAAAACCTCTTCTTTTTATTTTTTATTTTTGGTACTGGGGATTGAACCCAAGGGCATTCTACCTCTGAGCTATACCCTCAGCAGTATTTATTTATTTTGAAAGAGGGTCTCATTAAGTTGATGAGACTAGTGAACCTGTGATTCTCCTGTCTCAGCCTCCCATGTACTAGGATTACAAGCATACACCACCATGCTTGGCCCTTTTATTTTTATTTATTATTTATTTATTCATTTTTGTGGTACTGGGTATTGAACGCAAGGACATTCTATCTCTGAGCTACACCCCCACTTTTTTTTTTTTTTTTTTTTTTGCGGTACTGGGGATTGAACCCAGGGGCATTCTACCTCCGAGCTACTCTCCCAGCCGCATTTTTTTTATACTTTATTTTGAAACAGGGTCTCACTAAGTTGCGGAGGGCCTCACTAAGTAGCTGAGGCCGGCCGTGAACCCGGATCCTCTGGTCTCAGCCTCCCAAGTACTGGGATTACAAGCGTGCGCCACCACACCCAGCTCAGGTATGATTATTTTTAAAGATGTGTCTGAACTAGAGTATATGACTGGAAAGGGAGGGATAAAACTAGCAAAAAATTATAGTTTAAAATTATTTTATTGCAGCCGGGCGTGGTGGCGCACGCTTGTAATCCCAGCATTCAGGAGGCTGAGACCAGAGGATCCGGGTTCGCGGCCAGCCTCAGCTACCTAGTGAGGCACTCTGCAACTTAGTGAGACCCGGTTTCAAAATAAAGAATAAAAAAAAATAGGGCTGGGGGTATAGCTCAAAGGTAGAATGCCCCTGAGTTCAATCCCCAGTACCGGGAAAAAAAAAATTATTTTATTGCATTTATTTGAATATGGCAGAACATCAACGAAGAGGCTAGAGTAAGTATTATTAATACGCATTATATTAATCAGGAGACCGGATTTGAGCCATCCTGGGTAAAGTTCTTTAAAAGTATGTCAGCTAAGCCGGGTGTGGTGGCGAATGCTTGTAATCCCAGTACTTGAGAGGCTGGGACAGGAGGATCCAGGTTCGCAGCCAACCTCAGCTTAGTGAGGCCCCCCGAAACCCAGTGAGACTGTTTCAAATAAAGAATAAAAAATAGGACTGGGGTTGTAGCGTGGAGGTAGAATGCCCCTGGGTTCAATCCTCAGTCCTGCCAAAAAAAAAAAAAAAAAAATTATGTCTGCTGGGCCTGATGGCCCATGCCTATAATCCCAGTACTTGAGAGGCTGAGACAGGAAGATCTCAGGTTGGAGGACAGCCTCAGTTTATAGTGAGACTCTCATCAACCTAGCGAGACTCTGTTTCAAAATGAAGATAAAATAGGGCTAGGGGTGTACTTTGAATGTAAAATGCTCTTGGGTTCAATCCCCAGTACCACCAAAACAATAAAAAATAAAATAAAGGAGTTGGGTGTGGTGGTGCACGCTTGTAATCCCAGCATTTGGGAGGCGGAGACCAGAGGATCCGGGTTCGCGGCCAGCCTCAGCTACCTAGTGAGGCACTCCACAACTTACTGAGACTTGGTTTCAAAATAAAGAATAAAAAATAGGGCTGGGGGTACAGCTCGGAGGTAGAATGCCCCTGAGTTCAATCCCCAGTCCAGTTCCTCAAAAAAAAAAAAAAAAAAAAAAAAAGGGTTGGGGGTATAGCTTGGAGGTAGAATGCCCCTGAGTTCAATCCCCAGTACCAAAAAATAAATAAATAAAATAAAGGTATGTATAAGGGAAGCCTGTCAGAGGGCTCCTTGAACTGTAAAATCAGGAATGACACTGATAGCATTTATTGCATTGGGTTCTTTTAAAAATAATTTACAGCCGGGCGTGGTGGCACACTCTTGTAATCCCAGCATTCGGGAGGCTGAGACGGGAGGATCCGGGTTGGCGGCCAGCCTCAACTAACTAGTGAGGCACTCAGCAACTTAGTGAGACCTGGTTTCAAAATAAAGAATAAAAAATAGGGCTGGGGGTATAACTCGGAGGTAGAATTCCCCTGAGTTCAATCCCCAGTACCGCAAAAAAATAAAATAAAATAAAAATAATTTACACAAAATAGTACGGTATCAAGCACATAATAAGTAACTGCATTAAAGTTTTCCTTCTGCCTTTTTCTCTTCGGGCCACGACATTTTCCGCAGGATTGGGAGTTTGTTTAGTACACTTCATCCCATATGTTTTTTTTTTTTTTTTTTTTTTTTGCGGTTCTGGGGATTGAACTCAGGGGCATTCTACCTCCGAGCTACACAGCCCTATTTTTTATTCTTTATTTTGAAACCAAGTCTCACTAAGTTGCGGAGTGCCTCACTAGGTAGCTGAGGCTGGCCGCAAACCCGGAATCTCCGGTCTCAGCCTCCCGAATGCTGGGATTACAAGCGTGCGCCACCACGCCCGGCTACCCCATATGTATTATATATATACATATACATATAGTGTGTGTGTGGCACTGGGAGATGAATCCAGAGGCATTCTACCTTTGGGCTACACCCCCAGACCGATTTTATTTCTTATTTGGAAACAGTCTTGCTAGGTAGAAGAGTCTCACTGCTTGCTGAGGCTATCCTCGAACCTACAATCTTCGTGTCTCCGCCTCCCAAGTACTGAGATTACAAGCGTGCACCACCACGCCCGGATCCACGTTTTCCATAGTTCAAAATATATATCTTGGAGCCGGGCGTGGTGGTGCACGCCTGTAATCCAGTACTTGGGAGGCTGACAGAAGGATAGCAGGTTCGCGGTCAGCCTCAGCAACTTAGTGAGGCCCTCCGCAACTTACTGTTTCAAAGTAAAGAGTAAAAAATAGGGCTGGGGGTGTAGCTCAGAGGTAGAATGCCCCAGGTTTAATCCCCAGTTCCGCAAAAAAAAAAAAAAAAAGAAAAGAAAAAGGAAGAAACCTCGCGGAATTATTACGGCTAGGACAGCTATCTGCTTGTTAAGTGACAAAATACTTCAATAAGATTTTTTACACGATCTCCTGACATAGAATGGTGTCTCTTTTCTGATAGGTCCCCTACCCCCAGACAGTCGATAGTACATTCCATACAACAGCTAGAAAAGCAGTGCCAAAGTCGAGCGCGCCCCGGGCTGCCTCTTCTCCCGGAAGCAGTTTTCCTCTAGCACCGGAAGGAGTTGCTGTTTCAAGGGAGGCGGGACTGGGCGGGTCAGGCCTGCCGCGGCTGACGGCGGGGGAGGAGTCGGGTCCACTGCCGGGTGGAAGAGCCAGGCGAGTGTCCTTATCCTAGCGACTGGGGCTCGGGCCTCTGAGCCAGTTGGAGTCGCGGCGGCGGGAACAGTCGGGCCGAGCGGAGGGAGACATGTTGCTCTTTGTGGAGGTGAGTAGACCTGGTAATCTCGTCCTGCTCTGTGGAGAGCTGGAGTGTAGAGGAGTCGGCCGGTCCTACCGCCATGTGACTTTCCAGGCCGTACACGCCGCGGAACCGGCAGATAGGCTGACACAGCACCTGGGCCATGCAGGCCTGCCGCTCCACGCCGCGCGCTTCTCACACTTTCGGAAGCTGGGGCGGGTGAGGCCCGTAGTGGGGGGAAGAGAAGGTGGAGTACCGAGGGCTTGTCTGGGGAGGCGCGAGGATCCGGGAAGGGTAAAGGGTCCCATATGGACCTCCTAAAGAAGGCACCCGGGCAGGCGGGGGCGGAGTCTGCGGAGAAAAGGCCAGTCAGGTGGGCGCGCTCTGAGGGGTGAGGCGAGGTCCGCCGGGCCCGCTGGGAGGGAGGCGAGCAACATGTGGGACCGTGGAGGGAGAAGGTGAAGTGCGGTTCAAGAGGGTTTTGTTGTTGTTTGTTAGTTTGCTTAAGTGTCTTGAAACGAAAATCGAAGGCTCTTTTGCAGCCTCCACCAAATTTTGTTTGGTCCCCGTCCCTAGGTCTCTGGAACGTTCTGTAGATGAAAGCGAGTTACTGCGAACTTAGGGGAAGCCAGTAGGGATTGGAAGCCTTGAAAGGCACCGCTTTGACCTTTTGTAAAAGTTACTCAGGCAGCAGCTGCGTGATGCGGCTTGGTTTTGTGAACCGATAAAGCTCTTTACAAGGAAAATTCCAAGAATAAGAGAAACAAAGTCCGGGAAAAGCCATTTTTAAAAAAATTATTTAGGCAATAGAAATACTTTCGTTACTTTAACTGGAACATCTGCTCTGTGCCTGTTTTAGGTTTAGAAGTAGTAATACCTGCCTTACACAAGTACGAAGTTTAATTGCTCTCTTTTCTGTCCTTCTGTTGTGTGCACGGAGCATCAGCTGACTGCCTGGCTAATGCTTTGAGTAGATTCCAGATTATATTGTTCTTACATTGTGAAAACGTCAACCAGCAAAGCTGCAACTTCGCAACTTGGCATTTGTTAGCTATGCCCGTAAAAAGAATCTTTTCAATGAGGGAAAGAATTTAAAAGTCGTATAATGGACCTGGGAGCTGGGGCCAGCCTGTGGGGGGTGTTTTGGGGAAGGAGGGGGTTGAGAGGGGAATTTGTCCAGCATAAAGTAAATGATTTTACTCTTGTCATTAATTTCATATTGTGTAGCTGAGGATCCTGAGATCTTTAAATTGGCTTAACGCTGGTACTTTGGAGTATATTCAACAATTAAACGTTTATTGGAATAGTCCAAAGCGTATTATTAAAAGGTTTAAAACTGCGGAACTTGTTCTTTCTGTTCATCCTACTTATTTATTTATTTTATGGTACTGAGGATTCAACCCAGAGGCATTCTGCCTTCAAGCTACACCCCCAGTCCTTTTTGTATTTTTGTTTTGAAACAGGTTCTCACTAGGTTGTTGAGTCTCCTACTTGCTGAGGCTGTCCTCCAAACTGATCCTCCTGTTTCAGCCTCCCAAGTACTGGGATTATAGGCCTTGAACCACCACCAACGGCTCTCTTCATCCTTTTTATGTATTTATTTGCGGTACTGAGGATTGAACTCAGGACGTCCTACCTCCGAACTACACCCCCAGCCCTGTTTTTAATTCTTTATTTTTGAAATAGGGTCTCACTAAGTTGCAGAGGGCCTCACTAAGTAGCTTAGGCTGGCGGCAAACCCGAATCCGCCTGTCTCAGCCTCCCAAGTACTGAGATTACAAGCGTTGCCACCACACCCAGCGTCTTCATCCTTTTTAAATCCACATTGTTTTCCTTTCCACAGAATAAGAAATCTAATTTGATTTTAAGCAGTGCTAGTTTGTTTTAGCAATGTTACGTAAATACTGGCGGTTTTAAGTGTGTGTGTGTGAGTGTGTGTTTTGGGTTTTTTTTTTTTTTTTTTTTTTTTTTTTTTTTTTTTTTTTTTTTTTTTTTTTTTTTTTTTTTTTTTTTTTTTTTTTTTTTTTTTTTTTTTGTGTGTGTGTGTGTGTGTGTGTGGTACAAGGGATTGAACTAGGGGCATTCTACATCCAAGCTATACCCCCCAGCCCTATTTTTGAAACAGGATCTTGGTTGGCCTCACTAAGTAGCTGAGGCTGGCCTCGAACCTGCGATCCTCCTGTCTAGCCTCCCAAGTACTGGGATTAAAGCCTGTGCTACCACACCTGGCTACCTGTGTGTATTTTGCCAGGCAAAAGAAAGATTGAGTTTCAAATTGATACTTTTAAAGTGGAGTAGTAGTCCGAAATTGTAATCCCAGTACTTGAGAGGCTGAGACAGGAGGATCCCAGGGTTCTCCTCCAGCCTCTGCTACTTAGTGAGGCCCTCTGCAACTTAGTGAGACACTGTTTCAAAATAAATAAAAAATAGGGCTGGGGATGTAGCTTGAAGGCTGAGACAAGAGGATCCAGCTGCCAGCCTCAGCTACTTAGTGAGGCCCTGTTTCAAAATAAAGAATAAAAAAATTAGGGCTGGGGATGTAGCTCGGAGGTAGAATGCCCCTGGGTTTCATTCCCAGTACCACAAAAACAAAAACAAACAAAAAATAGGGTTGGTGTGGTGGTGCAGGCTTGTAATCCCAGTACTTGGGAGTCAGACAGGAGGATCTGCGTTTGAGACCAGCCTCAGCTACTTAGTGAGGCTCTCTGCAACGTAGTGAGACCCTGTTTCAAAATAAAGAATAAAAAATAGACTGGGGGTGTAGCTCGGAGGTAGAATGCCCGTGGGTTCAATCCCCAGTATCAGGAAAAAAAATTAATACCTTTAACTTTATTAAAATGTGAACTTTAGTAATACATATATTTATTGAGTGTTTAAGCTGGGTCTTCTGTCTTTAAAGCAAAATTGTAAGCAGTTTACAAAGGAGGAAACTGAGGCAGAAAGGATAAATAATTTAGTAAAAGTAAAGCAGTAGAAGCTGGGTGGGCCTGGTGGTGCACACCTGTAATCCTAGTCCTTGGAAGGCTGAGATGGAGGATTATAGGTTCAAGGCCAGTCTTAGCAATTTAGAGGCTCTCAGCAACCTAGTGAAACCCTGTTTCAAAATAAAAAGTAAAATAAATTGAGGTTGTAGCTCAGAGGTAGAATGCCCCTTGGCCCAATCTCCAGGATTTTGTGTGTGTGTGGTGGTGGTGGGGGGGGGGGGGACTGGGGTGTGAACCTACCTCCAAGCTATACCCCCAGCCCTATTTTTTTATTTTTTAACTTTTTAAAATTTGAAACAGGGCCTCAGCAGAATAGTGAGAGTTTCCTTATCTGGCTGAGGCTGTCCTGGAACCTGTCATCCTCCTGTCTCAGCCACCCAAGTACTGGGATTACAGGTGTGCACCACCAACCTGGTTTAGAAGTGAGTTTTTTTTCCCCCTTGTGGTACCAGGGATTGAACCTCAGGGGCATTCTGCCTCTGACCTATACCTCCAGCTCTATTTTATTTTATTTATTTATTTATTGCAGTACTGGGGTTTGAACCCAGAGACATTCTACCTCTGAGCTACACCTCCAGTCCTATTTTTATTCTTTATTTTGAAAAAGGGTCTCACTAAGTTCCAGAGGGCCTCACTAAGTAGTTGAGGCTGGCTGTGAACCCAGATACTCCTGCCTCAGTCTCCCAAGTACTGGGATTACAAGTGTGTGCCACCATGCCCAGCTCTATTTTATTTTTTTATTTTGAAATGATCTAAGTTGTGGAGGGCTTCCATAAGTTGCAGAACCTGGCCTCAAAGCTGGCCTTGAACCTGCCATCCTCCTGTCTCAGTCTCCCACATACTAGGATTACAGAAGTGCACCACCATACTAGGCTAGAACTGGGATTTAGATACAGGTGATTCTGGTGTCAAATCAGGCCTGAATCTCCAGTTTTGTTCTAGGGGCCTTCTACCATTGAGGTACACTCCCAGACCTTTTTATTTTTTCTGGTCTTGCTAAGTTACTGCATGCTGGCCTTAAACCCGGGATCCTCTTGTCTCAGACTCTTGGAATTATAGGTCGGTGCCACTGCACCTGGCTTGATTGCCCAGTTTAAACAAACTTATCATGTATTTCCCTTAACTATTATTATATTTTTTCTTTGTGGTACTGGGGTTGGAACCCAGAGGCCTTCTACCCCTGGGCTATACCCCGAGTCCTATTTTATTTTTTATTTGGGTTTATTTATATTTTATATTTTATTTGGTTCAGTCCCAGTTCTGCAAAAAAATAAAAATAAATAAATAAAAGTGTGAACCACACCTGGCTGGCTGGCCTTCTTTCCTTTCTCTCTATCTTTCTTTCATACTAGGGATTGAACCCAGGGGCATTCTACCTATGAGCTACACCCCTAGCCCTATTTTTTTTTTTTTTTTTTTTGAGAAAGAGGGTCTCACTAAGTTGATGAGAGTCTCACTGCTTGCTGAGGCTGTCCATGAAGCTGTGGTCCTCTTGTCTCAGCCTCCCAAAAACTGGGATTACAAGCATGTACCACCATTATTATTTATTTATTTACTTGTTATTTTTGTTGTTGTTGTTGTTGTACTGGGAATTGAACCCAGGGACATTCTACCTCTGAGCTATACCCTGAGGCTGATTTTATGTTTTATTTTGAAACAAGGTCTCAATAAGTTGCAGAGGGCTTCACAAAGGAGCTGAGGCTGGCCATGAACCTGCCATCCTCCTCCTGTCTCAGCCTCCCAAGTACTGGGATTACAAACGAGTGCCACCACACCTGGCTTTTATTTATTTTTAATGTGCTTTTATTGATGCATTGTAGTCTTTCATCATAATGTAAATCATGTTGACAATGACATACATGCACACAGCACTTGCTAGTGCCCCCCCCCTTATTTTTTATTTTGAAACAGGATCTCCCTAAGTTGCTGAGGCTATCCTCATACCTGCAACCCTCCTGTCTCAGCCTTCTAAATACTGGGATTACAGACATGTGCCACCATGCCCGCCTCCATTTATCATTTCTCTGTGATTAAGTATGTTCTCTATTTTTCTTACATGAATTTTATTGAAAATTAACAATGTAACTAGCCTGGTGGTACAAGCTTGTAATCCCAGTACTTGGGAGACTGAGACTGGAGAATCAGAGAATCAGAGAATCGCAGGTTTTCGGCCAGCCTCAGCTACTTAGTGAGGTCCTCTGCAATTTACTGAGACCCTGTTTCAAAATAAAGAATAAAAAATAGGATTAGGGGTATAGCTCAGAGGTAGAATGCCCCTGGGTTCAATCCCCAGTACCACTAAAAAAAAGAAAATTAACAAAGTCATTAAACATCTGGGGCTGAATATATGTGCTAATATTAATCAAGAACAATACATTGAGCCAGGCATTGTGGTGCACACTTGTAATCCCTGTACTTGGGAGGCTGAGACAGGAAGATCGCAGGTTTGCGGCCGGCCTCAGCAACTTGTGAGGGCCTCCACAACTTAGTGAGACCCTGTTTCAAAACAAAAAAGAATAAAATTGGGCTGGGGTTAGCTCAGAGGTAGAATGCCCCTGGGTTCCATTTCCAGTACCACACACACACAAAAAAAGAACAATACATTGGTCATTTGGCATTATGTTGACTAGTGTGTGTAACTGGGGATTGAACACAGGGGAGTTCTACCTCTGAACTACAACATAGCCCTATTTATTTGTTTTGAAGCAGGGTCTCACTAGGTTGCTGAGAGTCTCCCTAAATTGCTGAGGCTGATCTTGAACCCATGATCCTCCTGACTCAGCTTCTCAAGTACTGGGATTACATGCATGTGCTTCCATGCCTAGCTAATATTTGGTTCTTATAACCTTGTGATAAAAGAATTATTCTCAATGAAGGAGCCAAATCCCAGAAGTCATTTAAGTATAAATAATGTGGGGGCTAAAGTCTGAAGTTTGGCTTCTAGAACACAAGTCTCTAGCTCCAAAAATTGTTTTTGTACCTTAAGGCAAGAATTCTTCATTTAGGTTCTTGGATAGATTTGAAGAAGTACCTAAGCTTGGTTGAGGAAAAAAAAAAAAAAACTTGCCAATTCATTTTTCCTATCTTCTAACTGGAATCTAGATGGAAAAGAATGGAAACTTTTTTTTCCCCTGGTGGTACTGGGGTTGTCCTTAGGTTCAATCCCATTCTACCTGTGAGCTACACCCCCAGTGCTATTTTATTTTTTATTTTGGAACAGGATCTCACTAAGTTGCAGAGGCTGTCTTGGGAACCTGCAGTCCTTCTGTCTAAGTCTCCCAAATACTGGGATTACACCACGCCAGGCTATCAGGCTAAAAATTGAAAATTCTTTGAACTTCAGTGTCTGTGACTTTGTCACAAAGAGAAATGACATTTTCATATTGCAGGTTTTGCTGCAGATGTCTTGAAATATTGCTTATGCACATTATTCTTTGTTATATGTTAACAGTTTTTTTACCTAATACATTAAAGCACATTTGCTACCATATTAGAAGTTTTAAATAACTATATTTCAATATGTTTGGTTTATGTTCCTTTCCTGTGTATTTCATATATATTTTGTCGGGGGAGGGGTCCTGGGGGTTGAACCCAGGGGCATTCTACCTCTGAACTACACCCCCAGTCCTATTTTTTATTCTTTATTTTGAAACAGGGTCTCACTAAGTTGTGGAGGGCCTCATTAAGCAGCTGAGGCTGGCCATGAACCTGCGATCCTCCTGTCTCAGCCTCCCAAGTACTGGGATTACAAACGTGTGCCACCATGCCCGTCTTTTCATATAGTATTTATTTATTTATTTATTTATTTATTTATTTATTTATTTATTTATTTTCAGTACTGGGGATTGAACTCAGGGGCATTCAACCTCCGAGCTACACCCCCAGCCCTATTTTTTATTCTTTATTTTGAAACAGGGTCTCACTAAGTTGCGGAATGCCTCACTAGGTAGCTGAGGGATTACAAGCATATGCCACCACACCCGCCTCCTTTTTGTTGTTCTGAAAGAGAAACAATGTTCCTCTCTGGGAAGAGATATAAAGAATTGTAATTCACCATTCGGGAGGCTGAGACCGGAGGATCCGAGTTCGCGGCCAGCCTCAGCTACCTAGTGAGGTACTCGCAACTTAGTGAGACTCGGTTTCAAAATAAAGAATAAAAAATAGGGCTGGGGGTATAGCTCGGAGGTAGAACGCCCCTGAGTTCAATCCCTAGTACCGCAAAAAAAAAAAAAAAAAAAAAAAAAAAAAAAAAA
>PVLC010016112.1:9968-36131 GCA_004027655.1 Graphiurus murinus
AAAAAAAAAAAAAAAAAAAAAAAAAAATAAGAAGAGCTAGGGGTATAGCTCAAAGGCAGAATGGCCCTGGGTTCAATCACCAGCAACACATACCCCCCAAACACCAAAGAAGATATCTCTTAGTATAACCTCAATCTTTTTATATAAATTCTCCCATTTATACTCCTGAATGGTACTGATTCAGATAAAACTTGCTGACTGGAACTGGGAACCAGTAACACAGATTTACTTTCTCCATACTGGAACATGGGAATATGCAGGTTTGATGATCAAGGGACACCTGGGTTGACCTATAACCTATTATGCACAAACATTACACTCATCAGAACTGAGAACATAAGGGCACGAGACGCTCTTGATCTCAGACTGAATTAAGGGGGAGGAGAGAAGCAGCAACTATTTGTTTCAGCAATGAACTGGGAAGGAGTGGACAGAAGGCGCGATGGAAGCACAGCCTCGGGGCCAGGGGTGCCACCCCAGGGACCAGGCAGAGCAGGGCAGGGAGGGTGCTGCTGGAGCCTGCCACGCCCACTGGAGCAGGTTCCTCAGAGAAAGGGAAATCCACTTAGAGCAAGAGCAGAGGACACGGAGGCAGAGACGGACTGGGACCTCCCAGCTACGTGTGAAGGAACACGAGTCTACTGAAGCCTTGGAAGGGAAGGAAAAGCAGGTATGTGAAGCCATCTAGACAGAGCTGACAACCTTCCTAGGACTGCTGCAGAGCTGAAATTGGTAACAATGTTTCTTAATCATTTCTATGTTAAAAAAAAAAAAAAAAAAAAAAAAAAAAAAAAGAACTGACTTTTATTCTACAGAAAAAGGGAGAGGGCACAGTTACAAAATCAGTGCCAAAGTGATTTAAGATAATTCCTGCACTAAGTGTGGTGGCACACGCCTATAATCCCAGCTGCTTAGGAGGCTGAGACAGGATTATCACAAGTCTGAGGCCAGCTGGGAAACAGACCTTTCTCAAAATAAACAGAAAGGGCGAGTGGAGGAGGGGGGTACTCAGTGGTAGAGAGCCCCTGGGTTCAATCCCCAGCACCCCCCGCACCCCCCCTGCCCCCCAGGAAATGGCAGAAAGCCAAAGATTAGCCAGGCTTGAGAAGGACAGAGGTCAAACTCTGACTGAGAGGAGCACAGGCCTGGCTCGTGAGAACGCAGCGCACACTACGTACCTGATTTTCTTTAGCAGATGATTCCAAAAAAGCTGCATTCCAAGATTCTGCCAAAGCTTTCCCTTCTTCATAACTGATCACCCTAAAGGAAAGAGGACATTCCAAGTCTTTATTCTTTGCTATATAGAACACCTATAATTAACCTATGAAACAGGCTCCACTTTGATCAGTTTTCTCATGAAGCAGAACCACATTCTGGCCACTAGGAAGAAGTAACACAGGGGCATTGATCACGCCTGGGCCGGGAAACAGGACGGACGTTGCCCTCTGGGGTTCCCCGGGCTCCACAAGAGCAGGGGGCTGGGACCATGACTGGATTAGCCAATGCGCCACTATTTATAACCATCGACTAGGCCCCGAGGGCTCGCAGTGCAGCTGTGCTGGGCACAGGCTGCCACTGAGCTTCCTGGGCACGGGGGTCCCTGTGTCTGCTCCCACTGAAATCCCAGCCCTGATACTCACAAAGCACTCGGTGAAAATGATGAACGCAGCTTTGTCATGGTAGAAAGCTTTCTTTTTCCCTTGGTAGGGCTGGGAATGGAACCCAGGGGTATTCTACCTCCGGGCTACACCCCTTGCCCTATCTTAGCTTTTATATGGAAACAGGGTCACACTAAGTTGCTGAGAGCCTCACTAAGTTTGAGGCTGCCCTCAAATCTGAGATCCTCCCGTCTCAGCCTCCCAAATACTGGGATTATAGGCGTGTGCCACCACATCCTGCCGTTGAGCTCTTTCTTAGAGAAATATGCTGGTATTTACACTGCAGTTTTGCCTCTGCTATGCATGACGGCAACATTTCTGAACACATATAAACGCTACAGCTCAATATACCCTTCCCATCATAACAACAGATTACCTTAGACTTGATTTTATAAATCAATAATGACAGAAAAGCTACATACCTTTCCATATGCAGGTCTTTCTTATTTCCAACCAACATAATAGGTATTCTATTTATTAAAAAGAATGCAAGATGTTATTATTGCTCAGAAGATGCTATTATAGTGAGTTTATCTCACAAAAAGATAATATAGTGCTACTTACTGTACTTTCCCCACCATATCCAACAATTTTCCATGGATAACTTTAATCACTTCAAAACTGTAAGACAAAAACGGTGAAATCAAATGTGTGTGTGTGTTACTGGGGATTGAACCCAGAGGCATTCTCTCTCTGAGCCCTATTTTACTTTTGATCAGAATCTCACTATACTTGCCGAGGCTGTCCTGAACCTGCCATCCTCCTGTCTCAGCAGCCTCCCAAGTACTGGAATTACAGGCATGTGCCACCATGCCTGAGTCTCACTAAGTTGCAGAGGATGGCCGCAAACCTGCGATACTCCTATCTCAGACTCCTAAGTACTGAGATTATAAGTGTTTACCACCATGCACGACTACAAGACATCTATTTTTAAGTTTTTAAATGGATGTTGTGTTTACAGTGGAAAAAGTACAAAATGTCATTGTTTCACCATTATAACAAGAATGGAACACAGAGAATTCTTTTCCTAGCACTCTCTCACAGGTGCACATATTTGATACTCGGCCATCTTTTTTGTTGTTGTCAGCAAGGCTGGGGATCAAACACAGAGCCTGCACACGCTAGGCCAGAGCTCTCACCCAGTAATCCTTACTGAGAAAAGCCAAAGGGAGACAGGTGAGGTATTTAAATGAGATCGTCAACACTAGGGTGACAAACCACATAAGCAAATTATAATCTTCCAACTCGTCTATCATGATGAAAACGTGTAGCGCTCTCTGGGCTGGAGTGCCGAGCGCTCGGCCCTGCTCCCTCTTCCCTTCGAAGCAGCCGCTCTCTGGGCGACGCCGATGTCTTGGTTCTGAATGTAATCCAGTGTCGGTGACTCTAGGCCGAGTTGGCTCCCGACCACACATCTCTTGGACTCAACTCTGCATTCAGCGATGTCACAATGAAAGCTCAAACGCTGCCGCAGTGGGATTATTTATGCTGACTGATGGCAAGTGGCCACAGCCTGTTCCCACCCTCACTCAGAGAGCACCGGCCAGCACACCAGCCCGCACCTTCGAGGTGTCACACTGTCGGCTTCCTCCCTCTCCACTGCCGCAGTGCCGTGAGCCTCCCCGCCATGCCCCCGCTCAGCGGGCGGGCACCATCTTGACTTGGTAGCCCTGACCTCTGCTCTCCGCATCCACCCTGTGTCCCTCCAGCACTGCCAGAGTTTCTGGCTGCCCTCCTTCGCCTAGAAGGATCTCTGCCGTGCTCCCTTGAGTCTGGCTTCCACCTCTTCACTGAGACATCACTTCTGGACCCTCTTGTGTTTGCCTGTCCTTCATGAATTCTTCACGCGCTCCTTCCCCTCTTCACCCCCTCAGCACTGACACGCTCCCTGAAGGCCGGGTGTGCCATGTTCTGCTGTCTGCAGCTCTGAAGCAAGTGTGACTGCTGGATTCGTTACACACTGTGCTATCTTAAATTATGTGTGTTATTACTTAGGTAAAAAACTTACCCCCTGGGCCACGCGCTCCCTGTGGGTGACAATGTGACATGGGTGTTCTAAGTACTGTGGGGTGCTGCGTTACAGAACTACGGTTCCCTCAGCATGTGCTGCATTGGCCTACATTTAAAATAGTGTCTCAGCCTCCCAAGTACTGGGATTAGCTGGGTGCGGTGCTGGTTTTGAATGTAGTATTTTTAACTGTGTGCTGCAGCTAAGTCAAACTAGGAAACACTGTCAGCGACTGCAGCTCCCACTAGATAAAAAGCGTATTACAACTAGGTACAATAGTGCACGCCTGTAATCCCAGCTACTTGGGAGGCTGAGGCAGGAGGATCCAAGTTTGAGGGCAGCCTGGGCAATTTGGTGAGACCTTGTCTCTAAATTAAAAAGGGAGGTGGGGTGGGGACATAACTCAGTGTTAGAACACCTCTGGGTTTAATCCTCAATACCATGGTGTGTGTGTGTGTGTGGGGGCACTGCTCCTTAAGTAGGTATGCCAAAATAACTAAAAAGACTAGCGGGAGAAAGCTGTCTGTAAATACAGTCCAGATTTAGACTGTTCACAAGTATCTCACTCTTAAGAAACCAAGCTGGAACTGCTGTGGACAGTCTGTGCAGGGGACGCAGACAGACAGCACCAATGAGCCAATCACATTCAAAGATGGCGGGTGCCCTGGGCCCCGCTCAGAGACTACAGGTGCGAGAACATTTATGCTTTAACATGAAATAGGAGGCTCATGATCGCTGGCTTTATTCTTTCCATTAACCACCAGTTCAGCCGAGTTTTTTTTGTACTGAGGACTGAACCCAGGAGTACCACCGAGCTACATACCCAGCCCTTTTACTTTTTTTTTTTTTTTTTTGCGGTACTGGGGATTGAACTCAGAGGCATTCTACCTCCGAGCTATACCCCCAGCCCTATTTTTTATTCTCTATTTTGAAACCGGGTCTCACTAAGTTGCGGAGTGCCTCACTTAGGTAGCTGAGGCTGGCCTCGAACCCGGATCCTCCGGTCTCAGCCTCCCAAATGCTGGGATTACAAGCGTGCGCCACCACGCCCGGCTGCCCTTTTACTTTTTAAGGCGGGGTCTCCCTAAGTTGCTTGGGCTGGCCTCAAGCTTGTGATCCTGCTGCCTTAGCTCTTAGGAAGCTGGGACTCCAGGAGTACATCGCCAAGCCCACTCCATTACCAGTGGTTTAAAGTAACTATCCTAGCCGGTAATGACAGAAGTCTTCTGACTTACCACATCTAATTCATAGTTGACCAACTGAGACCTGCAAGGTAACTCGTCCAGTTTTGTCAAACGAATAAATGAAAACCCAAATCTTCCACCTCTCAAATCTGGGTACTTTTTCCACTTCTAGAAATTGTGTGCGCCACCACGCTTGGCTTCAAGAAGTTTTACTAAGATTTCTTAGCTTTATTTCACAAATATTCACATATTCATATACAGATTTCTAAAAACCACTTCTCTTACTTCCTCATGTTTGAGATGGATTGAGAATTCCCATTAAACCATGATAAAAAGGCACCATTTAAAGGAAACAGAGCTGGGTGTGGTGATGCATGCCTATTACTTCGGAGGCTGAAAAAGGAGGATGCCAGTTTTAAGGCTAGCCTTAGCAACACAGGGAGACTCGCAGCAACTTAGTGGAGACTGCTTCAATATAAAGAATAAAGAGGGCTGGGGTTGACTGTCCATGAGGCTCTCCTCACAGGGAGAGCGGGCCCCGAGGCCCGGCCTGGCCTCACCCCTCTCTGTCCATCGAAAGCCGCAATAGCAACTAACAATGCCTTTCCCATGAAGTCTTCAAAGAGCAGCTAATCCTAGGCCCCAGAGCTCTGCTGCTGTGCAGTCAGCGCCCTTCTGTTCAGTCACTCTTCCCATGACAACAGACGCCGCCTTTGGTTAACAAGAGATGACGTAAGAGACGTGTGGCCACAGGAATCAAAATCCTCTAATAAAAACAGTAAACTCATTTTTATCTAGGTGAGGCCCTATTATGTAAAGTCTTATTTCAACTGAAATCCCCAAATTGTATTAGAAATTCTATTCCATAGCTAGGCGTGGTGATGCACCCTTGTAATCCCAGTAGTTGGGAGGCTGAGACAGGAGGATCCCAGGTTCACGGCCAGCCTCAGCAACTTGTTAAGCACTCTACAACTTAGTGAGACCCCGTTTCAAAATAAAGAATAAAATAGGATTAGGGGTATAGCTCAGAGGTAGAATGCCCCTGGGTTCAATCCCCAGTATTACACACGCACACACACACATACAAAAAGGTCTATCCGTATTACTATGGTGAAAACACCAAATCATAAAACCAATTTATATATTTCCCACTGTAGCAGAAAAACTCAGGTCATATTCAGTCACTATCTAGGCAGCCTCAAGTGTTATGTTAGCAGAACAATATTTACTGGGGACATTATTTTTTCGCTTAATAATTGGACTACTCTACCACAGAGCCTAAAAATCAAGTCTAATTGTCCTTGCTACTAATTCAGCACAATCCCTTCAAATGATTCATGCTATCTATATAGCAAATAAGCAGCAGCAGACCTTACCTTTTGATGGATGTAACAGAATAAACAAGGATATAACCATTAATATCTATGGAGTATGTCTGAGGGAAAATGGAATATTCATCCTGTGGAAGGAAAATAATGACATTTAAGTAAAATCTTCATGGAGCAAACAATTATGTACCCAGCAAACAATATTTACCCAAATCTGTTCATGTATTACGTAAATCCAAGAAATTCAAGTAAACCTAAAGAGTACAAAATCATCTCAGAAATAAAGCCAGCACCAAGTGTGGTGGCTCATGCCTGTAACCCCTGTACTTGGGAGGCTGAGACAGGAGGATTGCAGGTTCAAGGACAGCCTCAGGAACCTATGAGACTCTTAGTAACCTAGTGAGACGCTGTTTCAAAAAACAAAAAAAAGAAGCCGGGCGTGGTGGTGCATGCTTGTAATGGACATTCAGGAGGCTGAGACTGGAGGATCCGGGTTCGCGGCCAGCCTCAGCTACCTAGTGAGGCACTCCGCAACTTAGTGAGACTCGGTTTCAAAATAAAGAATAAAAAATAGGGCTGGGGGTGTAGCTCGGAGATAGAATGCCCCTGGTTCAATCCCCAGAACCGCAAAAAAAAAAAAAAAAAAAAAAAAAAAAAAAAAAAGGGCTAGAGGTGTAGCTTGTAGGCGGAATGCCCCTGGGTTCAATTCCCAATAAGACAGACAAAGACACACTCGTACACACTGCACACTGAAGGTAAGAATGGTTTTGAGGTGATAATGTGTTTCAAGCCAACATTCAGAAATTACCCTGGCTAGCCAGGCATGGTGGCATACGCCTGTCATCCCAGTACTTGGGAGGCTAAGACAGGAGGATCGCAGGTTCAAAGCCAGCCTCAGCAACTTAGTGAGGCCCTCCACAACTTATTGAGACTGTTTCCAAATAAAATATGAAATAGGTCTGGGGGTATAGCCTGGAGGTAGAATGCCCTTGGCTTCCATCCCCAGTACCACACACACACACACACACACACACACACACACACACACACACACACACACACAATTACCCTGGCTGCTGTGTGACTCAAAGGGCAGGCTGACGACATCGTGCTCTTAAGAGGCAGAAGGGGACAGAAGGAAAGCAGAGATGGCTGGCTCCGGCCTCTTACTCAGGAATGAGCACTGCCACACTTATTTTATGGAAGGCCCAGAACCTCTTCAACCCCAAAAGAAATGACAATGACAAGGTCTATTGGTTTATTCCACAAGTCTGTATTTTCCTATTTGAAGCCATCATGTTATCGCTGGTCCTACTCTCTGCAAGTCAGTCACAGTGGCCTGGGCAACCTGTCTGAAAGTTGCACCACCACGAGAGGAAGAGGAAAGAATCAAACTAATAGAACCAATCAAAGTATCTGGGCTTTGGGGAACCAAAAGAATCATCACTGAACTTTAAACCAAAGGTATACAGGCCAAGCAACACTGTGCTAGTCCCTAGTCTCATGGCAGCTTCATAAAACCTTGCTGTAGATACAGATATACGAGAGAAAACTGTCAGCACAGTTTTCATCAGTATGCGCCAATGTCTGGTACAAAGATTTCATTCTCCATTGAAATAAAATGGTCAAGATTCCAAACATCCCAAGCAGTGTCACGGAATGTCACACATGCCACCAGATGAAGCAGCATCTCTGCTAACTTTGCAAACCCACAACAGTCTACGACTACTCAACTGTTCACAATGGCCTGGAATCACTGCACTATCCTGAAAGTTCACAGAAACAACCAACCCAGGAAAAATCAAGTTTTACTTCTTGAATACCGTAAGTAGTTGGCATTAACCAGAAAATAGATTTTCAACTTCATGAACTTTCTACATTAAACAACTTACTACATATGTAAAACAAAACTTTGTTTTCATTATATCAGTATAACTTTCATTCAACTGTATTTATCTTAGTGTGATAATCAATGACAAAAAAAGATTAGAAACAAAATCCCCAGTGACTTTAGTTACTATGTCTAGTTTAGGTCCAAGGTTCAATTTACCTTTTCCCCAAAGACGTAAAAATAAAAAAAAAAAACAGCTGGGTGTGGTGGCTGAGACAGGAGGAGCGAAGGTTCAAGGCCATTCTTAGCAACTTAGTGAAGCCCTGTTTCAAAATAAAAAATAAAAAACAGGGCTGGGGGTATAGCTCAGAGGTGGTGCCCTGGGTTTAATCCCTAGTATCTCCCCAAGAAAAGCCCCCAACCAACACCTATGATTCCCCTGGAAAAAAAATAAAGACAAACTCGCATCTCAGATCTTACACATAAGACTTATTTTCCTCACACATTAAGGGGTCTCTCAGGTCAACAACTGTCAGAGTGCCCCTGAGGAGCTCATGTACTAAGCTCAGGGTCGAGCTCTACTAGATTTATCTGGTGGGTGTGGCTGGAGAAGGTGGCCCCTGGGGGTGTGGCCTTGGGGATTAGACTGGGTTCCAGCTCCTCTGGCGGCTGCTGCGCTCTCTCTGCTTCCAGCCTCCAGGGTGTCAAGAGCAGAGCCCGTGTGCTCTTCCCTCTTCCTGCAGCCATGCCCTGCGATCCAGGAGCCGGCCTCACAGACTGAAGCCAGGACTCCAAGGCACCAGCAGTGACAGTGCCGACTAAGACAACGAGACCAAGTATCCAATTAGAAAACCGTGGCAAAGTACTCAGGGAAACTCGCAGGAAGGGAAGCACATATGTCCTCAAACATAAGAAAACAGGACTGAAGCCTTTCAAAATAAGGAAAAAATTTTAAATTACCCTGGGGTGCTATTTCCCCCCTATGAAATTAGGAAATAGTAAAGATTTGGTAACACACAGCTGGGGCAAGGGGGTTGGGAAACAGGCTCTCATCCACCGCTGCCAGGCTGCCAGGAACGGAAACTGTGGCCTTCTGCAACCTCACAGGCCCCAGCCTTCCTGCCCACCTCGGGAGTCTCAGAGGACGCCTGATGGGAGGCAAGACTGGCAACAACTTTACTGTTGATTAATAACTAACTTATGATACACCTAAACACAGGATATTATGGAGCGAGGGTATGTGTGAGGTGCCCTATGTATATGGAATAATCTCCCAGATGGAGATATTAATTTTTGTATAAAAACCTACATTTGCATACTAATGTATAAAACATTATATACTAAGACTTGCTCAGTGGGCTGCTAGGCTAGTGAGGGTGGAAATGGCAAATTTTTCTACGTATACTTTTTGTGCAACTTTATTTTTGTACCATGTGCATTTATACTGATTTTTTTTGGTGGTACTGGGGGTTGAACATAGTAGTGTCCTCCCTGAGCCACACCACCCTCAGCCTTTTTCATTTTTTGTTTTGAAACAGGGTCTTGCTAACTTGCTGAGGCCTATGCTCCTATGTCAACCTCCCAAGTACTGGGATTACAGGCATGGGCCACCACACCAGCTCATTGCTAAGTACCTTCTGGCCTGAGGGGCACTGCGGCCCACCGAGATCTGTGGTATCCTCAGTCTTTTTTTTTTTTTTTTGCGGTACTGGAGATTGAACTTGGGCATTCTACCTCCGAGCTACACCCCCAGCCCTATTTTTTATTCTTTATTTTGAAACTGAGTCTCACTAAGTTGCGGAGTGCCTCACTAGGCAGCTGAGGCTGGCCTCACAAGTGTGCGCCACCACGCCCGGCTTGGTATCCTCAGTCTTAACAGTCCCACGAGGGCCGATTATCTCCCATTTACAGAGGAAAGCGCCAGGCTCCTCGAGCCTCATTCACCTGCTTTAGGCCACTGAGAAAGAAACATGAGGTCTCAAAGCCAGGCACCAGGCCGTGACACCTGTGAAGCTCTGGATCCCTGCGGACCTGTGAGTCTTAGGCAACGCTGCGTGAAAAGTGATTTGTTGGTTTATTAAGAGCTTAAAGAAGACTTCAAACAAATAAGGATATAAAGACGAACTACAATCTTAATAATGTCAGAGTCCACTATAAACAGAAAAGCCTTATTTCTTTGTCTAGGATACACAGTTGACACCCATTGTCCCAGCATAATCATTTGAGATAAACGAGGCAATAAATTTTCTCGTCACTTTAACCATAAAGAAAAACAAGAACTGAAGACTCTCACACAACTCCCTACCCAGAGGCTCCTTTCCACGTTGAGAAGCAGTCCCATCTCTGCCATGGCCCCTGCACAGAGGCTGCCTGCCCTAACTCACACTCTGTCCCGGGACAGATACCCTGTGGGGCGAAGCCCGGCACTGCCGCTCCTTGTGACTACTGCAGGTGTGGGCGCACAGGGCAGCGAGGTAGGTGCATGCCACCGCGGTATGGACAAGCTCCGGGAGATACACGGCTGGCTTCTTCTCTTCCAAGCGCCCAGAATGTAAATTCCAGGGATTTCTCCAATGCTAACACCACTTGGTACAGCTATTTCTTGCTTCATGCAGGAGGATCATACTTTCCTCCTATATTCACTTCAAAACATAAAGCAGAAGGAATTCATTCCCAACCCACAGGACATGCCACATTATTCTAGCTAGATTCCAGTTTCCAGGAGGAAACAAGGTTCTGTTGAAAGTGGCAGAGGAGATGATAGCACTCACCCTCCTACTAGCCTGATCCTTTGTGATTCTAAGATACAGGGGCAGGAGTTAGCAACTGAAATCTCTCTCAGCTTCTTTACACTCCCCACCCTCCAGTGAACAAGGACAAATTCAGTCTAACAGAATTGTTTCTAGTAAAAGTGGGACTGGCTGCCATGGAAACGGGGCAGCTAAGCTGTCAAAAGAGCTTTTTTTGTTCCCCGCAGTACTCTTCTTTCTTCCCCTGGTGCTACCAGTCAGCTCCCTTAGTGATCCATTCTCCACATCATGCTACACTGATTAACCTGTGGGTATCCTGTGTATGTGTGCATGGGATTTAACTTGGATCAGTTACCTACTATCTAGTAAATCAAATAAAAACTCCGTAATCTAGTGATCACTCTCAAATCTGATGTCAGCCTGTAACCTAAACTACATAAACTAAAGGCAGCACTCAAACTGGATCCTGGACTCCAACCAAACCAGCATTGCATGGCCCCAGTCCTCATAAATGAAATCGGCTGTTTATGCCCCTTTACCATATCATGCTTGTCCAGAGAAAGATTTACTTTTGCTCTTAATGTAGAATACACTCTATGGAAAGGGCATTAATGTAACTAATATAGAACTGAAATTCAGAAAAGACACTGTTAAAATATATTTAGAACAATTCTAAAGAAGAAAAACCAGTTTCTTGGAACCCTTCCATACATCTCAGAAAAGACAAAGTGGACAGCACATTAACATTCCACACAGCACGAGGGTGTTCCTGGCCCGGCTGCCGCGTGGGCCTCTGCTGGCCGGGCCCGTCAGGCACGCCGCGTGGGATTCTGAGGTTCCAGGGGTCACTTACTTGCCCAGCTGTGTCGACAAGCTGAAGATGATATTCTTGTCCATTTACTGTGATCAACTTTGTGAAAGCTACAGGGAAAAAAAGAACTATTAGTTTAAATAAATTAACTCTAGACCACTTAAAGTTTGAACAGTAACTGATCAACAACAGTGTCCCTAATATTCTCACAAAAAGTTCCTATGAAATGAAAAAGAATGAATTTCTTGACTGTTACAGATTCTCCCCTTCTTGCATTACTGAACAAGAATCACTTGGGCTGACTAAAGTCAAGCTTGGGTAAACTCTGAATCTTTTTCAAAGAAATTGTAATTAGACAATTCATATCCTATAAAAGTAATCTGAATGCTCGGTGAAGAGTCCTTCCTCTTGTGAATAAGTGAAATATACTACATAAAGTCTGAGGTCTAGAATGAACCAAACCCACAAAAATCCCTATTAATTTACAGGAAGTCTGGTGACAAAGCACAAAGAGCTAGTATTAATTGAAGTGCTAAAAATTTTCAGGACATAAAAAATTTAACAATTTTACTGACAGAGCAGCAATGGAACAGATGTTCTGCACTGAAGCTACCATTCCACTTAGTAGAAGGATTTAAGCAATTCCTCACAGCTTTTCTTCCCTACCAGTGGGCAGGCGGGCGGGAAAATAAGGTTCCAGTAACTTCTGGAAGAGCCAATTCAGAATTCTAAGGAGACAGGCTTCAAACAGATACAGACAAAAGAGGAAAGAGCTATTAACAGTAACAGAATATTAAAAAGTAGCCATCTGGAACCCCACAAGGAAGCAGATGGGTTTCCTCTGTATACAGGTCCTGAGCCATCTCCTGGCTGGTATGTGATCAGAGCCAGGCAGCAGAACCTATGCCTTGCACAGCTGAAAGAGATCTCACTGCATCCTACAGCTCGAAGATAGAGACAAAGGGAAATTATCCAAGAAAACGCATAAGTGACGAGGAAGCCAAGAAATGCCACCTGAGTAACCGGAGTCCCACAGGGAGAGAAGGTGGCTGCCCCGTCTTCTAATGAAAGCACAGAGACCACAGACCAATGGCCACATCCCACATCATCCTTGAACCCTTCCAGAAATCACCTTCTTGTGGAATAGGTAAACCACAGGAAAATTCAATCAGAGTATTTCAAGATGGGGAATACCCAATATGACCTGTTCACTGATTTGGAGAAAAAATTAGAAGCTATTTTTTCCATTGTGACTGCTCGGACTTGGGATCATCTGGCATTGCAGGAGCTGTGAAGCACTGTCGGTGAGGGACAGTCACAAGGCAGGGGTGAGAAACCCTTCAGCCAGCTGGATCAAAAGGTGCCCATTGCAGATTTGATGAAAGTTATGGTTGGACAGGCAGGTGAACACCTATAATCTCAGTGATTTGAGAGGCTAAAGCAGGAGGATTACAAGTTCAAGACCCTGTCTCAAAATAAAAAATGGCTGGGGGTATAGCTCAATGGTAGAATGCCGGGAGGGATGGATGGAAGAAAAACATTGGTGAGCAATAAAACCAGTAAGTAGTCTTAAATCTGAGCTGACTATTGGTTATGATGTGCAACATAATTCTTACTACAAGATTACTGAAACAAACATGGCTTATTCATTCAAACACCACTTGAGTGCTATTACCATCAGCAGCACTGTTCTAGGTGCTAAGTTCCTCTTCATGAGCTGAAACCCCAAAAAAGAAAGACACAGGCACCTATCCACCCTGTCTGGTGTTCTGTCTGGGAAAAGACCACCAGAGAGAGGTCAAATTGCAAATGAAAGAAGCAAAAAAGCCAAGGTAACTGAAGCTGAGAGTAGAGTAACAGGTAGGTAACTGGGGTGACAGAGCATGCAAGTTACTCCCCTACTCAAAATCTGAGTGTGCTGAGAAACCAGATTTTGAGTAACTTAATTTATACCCTTGAAAGATCACTCTGAGTCACACCTAGTGGGGCACATCTATAATCCCAGTACCTGGGAAGCTAAGATGGGAAGCCTTGGCAATTTAATGAGGTCTTCAACAACTTAGTGAGATCCTGCTTTACAATAAAAAATAAGGCACGGCTGGGTGTGGTGGCACACACTTGTAATTCCAGTACTTGGGAGGCTGAGAATGGAGGATTGCAGGTTCTCGGCCAACTTCAATTTAGTGAGGCCCTCCGCAATTTAGTTGAGATCCTGTTTCAAAATAAAAAATGAAATAGGGCTGGGGTTGTAGCTCAGAGGTAGAACTCCCCTGGGTTCAATCTCCAGTCCCACATTAAAAACAAATAAAAATAAAAAGATCACTGATGACACTTGTAACAGGTAAAACTGGACACAGGCATATTAGGTGGGAGTCCACAATACAGTGAACGCTGTGACTAAACAGATTTCCGTGACCCATACAAGATGGCAGTGGCCTGGAACAGCGGCAGAAATTCTGGACGTACTCAGAGGCACAACCAAAAGGCTTTTGTGACTGGCTGGAAGTGGGATACAAGAGAATAGTGTCAGGATGACTCCAAAATTTCCAAACTGAATGAGATGAACAGGGCTGCCACTTAGTATCCGAATGACTGCGGAGGAATACTAGGGCTGGGAGGGGAAGGGAACCGAGAGCTGGGTGTGTGAAGTTTGGGATGCCTATTAAATAACCAAGGAGAAATGGAGGCTGGTAGATAAAAATTAGCTCAGAACCCAGTGCAGAGGCTGGGGCTGGGGATGTGCATTCGTGAAGCCACAGGAGACCACAGAAGGGAAGCTCATTGGAGAGCAAGAACGGCCTGAGCCCAGGGCTCCGGCACCACCAAGTCAGAGATGCGGTCAGCCGAGGAGGAGGCTGGGGAAGCACCGGCTGGGGAGGGAAGAGCAAGAGGCCAGGAAATGTAATGTGCAGAATGAGTGAAGAAAGAAAATGTTAACATTTGGGTAGAACTCTAAACATAAAAAGGACGCAAATTCTACACACAGCAGAAAATGAAGCCGAACATATTCCATCTTGTCATGGGGATGTCTTTTTGGGTACGGTAGGAAAAAGAGAAGTGCTGTAAGAGGTAAGTCAGCCTAGGAGCCTGTCCTACTCCCACCTCTGATTCCAATCTTGTGTAGAAATGGAAAGCTGGCTTTTTCCTGACAGCATTTTCCTTGAACCTCTCTCTACTCTCTTTCAGTCACCAGAGAAATAAATCCATTCCATCCTAAAACCCTGAAATTCCCTGAGTAATAGCTATTTACTTGTAAAGGCTATCAAGCAAGCTAACAGATGTTCCTAAAATTTAGTACTCAGAAAGTAAGATTAGAGCTGGGCATGGTGGTGCACGTTTGTAATCCCAGTACTTGGGAGGCTGAGACAGGAGTGTCGCAGGTTTGCAGCCAGCCTCAGCTACTTAATGAGGCCCGCCGCAACTTAGTGAGACCCTGTTTCAAAATAAAGAATAAAAAAATAGGGCTGGGGATGTAGCTCGGAGGTAGTGTCCCTGTGTTCAAACCCAGTATGAAAGAAAGAAAGAGAGATTAGTGTAACTAAAGGCTGTTAATTGATATCCTACCAAAAAGTATACCAGTGGGCACTTGATAACGCTACAAAATCTCAAATTGGAATTTCCCTATTTCTGAGTAGAGCTTTATCATGCATCAATAATGCCACCATGAAATGACAGTGGTTTTAAATTAGTGTTATTCTTATTTTTAAATAAGAACCCCCACACACTGGTTTTATTTCATCCTATCAATTCAGTTTGTATTGAGTTGTTAAGAGTAACACCACAGTAGATGATAAAGACCTATCTGCATAAGCAGTATTTCTGGTCTAGAAGTTTTTTCAAACTAGAAAATAATGGTTTTATTCAATACCCCTATTGTTAAAGATGACAGAATTCCAGAATTTTTGCTTTTATGGTGATGCTGCATAGAAATGTGTCACCACTGAATGTTTGTCATAAACATTTCTACACTTCTAAGGTTAAGTATAAAATACTTGCTGGATCACTAGATCTAGATTACTGCATTTTAAAAAATCATAAAATCATCCATACATTTGTTGCTAGCAACAAGTTCACAATAACCTTTTCTTTCTTACAAATTCACTATTATCGCTAGTATTTTTCCATCAAATAATGGGAAGAATGGATTAAGGGTTTTTATCCCATGTTAGACTATCAGAAGTATGTTAACTAGAATAAACAGATTTTTATGTCTGATATGTTTCATGAACTCTCAAGGGAGACATGGAATTTGATAAATTTCTGCTCCTCTAAAGACTTTACTTGTGTGTGTGTTTGTGTTGCTGGGGACTGAACCCAGAGGCATTCTACCTTTGGGCTACACCCCAGTCCTATTTTACTGCTTATTTGGAAACAGGGTTTCCCTAAGTTGCTGAGGTCGGCTTCCAGTCTGCGATCCTCCTGCCTCAGCCTCCTAAAGGCACTACGATTACAGGTGTGTGCCACCAGACCCAGCTTATTTATACAGATTTTTTTTTTTTTTTTTTGGTGGTACTGAGGATTGAATCAAGGGGCATTCTACCTTCAAGACACATTCCCAGCCCTATTTTATTCCTTGGGCCTCACAAGGTGCTGAGGCTGACTGCAAACCTGCAATCCTCCTGTCTCAGTCTCTCAAGTACTGGGGATTACAAGTGTGTGCCACCACACCTGGCTAAAGACATACATACTTTGAATTCATCTTTGAGATGAAGTTTCACTGTTGAATGTATTATAGGAAAGAACTTAAAAGTATAATTAAAGATGATTTTGACACTCTAAAGAAGCCAGGCTGGCCGGGTAAGGTGGTGTGTGCCTATAGTTACAGCTACTCAGGAGTGCTTAAACCCAGGAGGAGTTTGAGCCTGGGCAACACAGTAAGACCCATCTCAAAAAAAAAAAAAAAAAAAAAGATTAGGGTCGTATCACTGTTTCTCATATAGTATCAAATTCTGTAAGTTGGACTTTCTTTTGCTCTGTTACTTACCCATAAAGAAAATGTATTCATATGCAACATCATAACTATCCTTCCAACAGTTTTAAATGGCATAGGACACACAAGTATAAAACCACTGTTATAGGCATAGCTTACCAAGAAAACCACCTTCTACTGTCCTATGAATAAAATTCTCAAAGGAGCCTTATCTTTTTAAGGGGCATAAAATCCTTGCCATGTTTAACAAATATTACGGACAAGATCAGTTTTCTTTTTTTGTATGTGGTACTGGGGATGGAACCCAGGGGCCTTCTGCGTCTGAACTACACTCCAGCCCTGTTTTATTCTTTATTAGGAACAGTCTTGCTAAGTTGCAGTCCTTCTGTCTCAGCCTGCCTAGTACTGGAATTAAAGGTATGCACCACCATGCCCACCTTCTTCTGTTTTTTTTTTTTTTTTGTGGTACTGGGGATTGAACTCAGGGGCATTCTACCTCCGAGCTATACCCCCAGTCCTATTTTTTATTCTTTATTTTGAAACCGAGTCTCACTAAGTTGCAGAGCGTCTCACTAGGTAGCTGAGGCTGGCCGCGAACCCGGATCCTCCGGTCTCAGCCTCCCGAATGCTGGAATAACAAGCGTGCGCCACCACGCCCGGCTCCCTTCTTCTGTTCTTAATCCACTGGACAGATAATCAACTTACTCACCTAGCATTCACATTAGTTTGCTCCTTATACTTGCTTACTGTTCTCTAAATAACCAGCTGAACAAATCCACACAGGATGCTGTCAAGACCCCTCCCAGCAGATATCATCAATCAGCACGGGCTACTTCCAAACATGGGTCTTCTCGGAATTCATTTAGCAACCAACAAATTTCCCTCTCTGCCACCAGAATATTGGGATGCAAGGAACAATTTTAAGCCAGCATGGGAAAACCTTTCCAGTCAAGAGCCAGATATGAAATATTTTAAGGTTTTGTAGGTCACATGGTCTCTGCGGTAACTATTCACCAACTCAGTTATTGTATAACAAAAGCACCCTACTATACAAAGAAATGAACATGGCTGTGTTCTAAATAAAAAAAATTATTTATGCATGCTGAAACTTGAATTTCATATAATTTGTACATTTCACAGACATTCTTGCCAGGTGTGGCAGGGCACACTGGTAATCTTTAGCACCTGAGAGGCTGAGACAGGAGGCTCGCAGGTTCACGGCCAGCCTTCTAGTGACATAGTGAGACCTTGTTTCAAAATAAAAAATAAAATAGGGCTGGGGGGTGTAGATCAGAGGTAGAATGCCCCTGGGTTTGATCCCTAGTACCACAAAAGCAAACAAACCCAAAACCAAAACTTAGTTCTTGAGCTGTATAAAGTCAAGCAGTGGGCATTCTCTGGGCCACAGATTGTAGTTTGCCAACCCTCCTCTTATAAATCAGAGCACTCAAGTATTTCTCCTGCAAGCTTCAGGCAGGTACAGTCAGTGGATCCAGTTGTTTTGATTTCATGAACCTAGTTGTTAAGTCAACTTTATGTCTAACATGCCAATGAGGCTGATACATCCCATTTATCTGTATGTTCCTGGTAACAAATCCTAGGGTAAGTCGTATCTCAAGAAATCTGAGAAGAGTGGTTCCAGGGCCTATCCAGCTTCCCTTGATGGCTGTGTTTAGATTTTCCTCAGTGGTCCCTAGAATCCTTTCGGAAGATTTTGAAAACAAGAACTGACATTGAGCAAAGTAAAGGTTGTGACTGGTTCTGGTCATCTGTGCTTTTTTCTGCACATGGCTAGAAATGTCAACAGGCTCTCTGAGCCAGCTTCTTTTTTAATGCTACAAATAATCACTCCAGTTCCAGAATAGCTGGTTTCTTAGGACTCGAAGGGGCTAGGGACAGGCTATGCTCCTATACAAAGGTCTCAAGTGTTTTTATTCTTTCTTTTTAAGCTTGAAATCTCTAAAAAGGTCTTCTACTGAGAGGAGGGGGGCGGGGGAGAGACTCTGCTTTCTATTCATGTTTTCTTGAAGTAGATTCTGATATAAAGGTTTTGTATAGGGCTGGATCCCTACTGACTTGAGTAACAATATCTAAATGGCACGGATCTGGACATTGAATGAAAAAACATTCAGTTAAAGTGGGTAAGTTTCTGGAAGCTTTCTTTGACCCCATTAGAGAAACACAGATTTAACTGAATAACCCCCCCCCCCAATCAAAGCCTCCAGGAATATACAATGGCCTTTTGTTCGTAAAAGCAGCATTCTCAGTTTATAAGTACTTGACAACAATACTTACTGTTTTCTATGGTTGGATCATAGGAGTCAACAAACTGGCCTTCAACAAACTGAATTGTCAATGAGGATTTCCCTATTGAAGAAAAAAACAGCTTAGTATGTATTGGCATTTTAAGGTAAAAAAGATTAATTCTACTTTACAAAAAAAGCCACTCGGTTAAAGAAACTTAACGGTTTTGGGGTCAGAAAACATGTTTTTAACCGTTACTTAAGCAAATTTTAAAAAGTGAAATAAATTTCATTGATTTGCTTTAGATGAAGACTTTAAGCAATGAAGTCATTAAGAATGAACACTTCTGAAACATTACCAAGTATTATTGACAATAGGCAGATCACATATTGTGTTAAATGTAAACTCTTAAAGGTCGTAAGTAAATTTCCTCTGGTGTACTTGGAATCTGGCTATTTAATTTTAACATGGAAATTAACAACTGATTAGTTTCTGTGTGCTCTGTGTCTTCTAGAAATGTTACCAAGTAGGTGTAGCTTTCAATAAGACTAATCTGAAAATAGTAACACATATCTTTTATATAAAAAATGTCAGCCGGGCGTGGTGGCGCACGCTTGTAATCCCAGCATTTGGGAGGCTGAGACTGGAGGATCCAGGTTCACGGCCAGCCTCAGATGCTTAGTGGTGAGGCCCTCTGCAACTTAGTGAGACCCTGTTTCAAAATAACAAATAATAAAAAAAATAGGGCTGGGGGTATAGTTCAGAGGTAGAATGCCCCCAGGTTCCATCCCCAGTACCGCAAAAAAAAAAAAATCTTTGCCAGGCATGGTGGCGCACACCTGCAATCCCAGTACTTGTTACGCTAAGACAGAAAGAGCACAAGTTCACAGCCTGCCTCAGTAGCTTAGTCCCTCAGCAATTTAGGGAGACCCTGTTTCAAAATAAAAAACAAAATAGGGCTGGGGGGATGTAACTAAGAGAATGCTTCTCAGTTTAGTCCCCAGTACTGTAAATACATGGTGTACCATAAATACATGGTGGTGCATGCCTGTAATCCCAGTACTTGGATACTTAGGAAGCTAAGACCAGAGGATCTTAGGCTCAAGACCAGACAGCAATTTAGCAAGACCCTGTTTTTTGTTTTTTCTTTTTTGCAATCCTACCACCTTTGAGTTACATCCCCAGCTCTATTTTTTATTCTTTATTTTGAAACAGGGTCTCACTAAGTTGCAGAGGGCCTCACAAATTGTTGAGGCTGGCTGCAAACCTGTGATCTTCCTGTCTCAGCCTCTCAAGTACTGAGATTACAGCAGCAAGACCCTGTTTTTTTTTTTTTTTTTTTTCCAGTACTGGGAATTGAGCTCATTGAGCTCAGGGGCATTCTACCTCCGAGCTATACCCCCAGCCCTATTTTTTATTCTTTATTTTGAAACCGAGTCTCACTAAGTTGCAGAGTGCCTCACTAGACAGCTGAGGCTGGCCTCGAACCTAGATCCTCCGGTCTCAGCCTCCCGAATGCTGGGATTACAAGCATGCGCCACCACGCCCGGCTAGCAAGACCCTGTTTTGAAAAAATAAAATAAAATGGAGCCAGGCGTGGTGGTAGCATGCTTATAATCCCAATACTTGGGAGGCTGAGACAAGAGGATCACAGGTTTGAGGAAATAGTGAGACTCTCATCAACCTTGCAAGATCCTGTTTCAAAACAAAAATAAAATAGGGCTTGGGGGTGTAGCTCAGAGGTAGAGATGTCCCTGGGTTCAATTCTCAATGCCAATAAACAGATTGATAAATAAGTAAATAAATAAACAAATAAATAAATAAATTGGGCTGGGTATGTGGCTCAGAGGTAGAACACTCACCCCTAGGTTTAATCCCAAGTATCACAATAAAAAAAAAAGTAAATAAATAAATCCCGTCTCAATCATTTAGTATCAAAGACTTACGGGTATCTAGACAAATATACTGTAGTCAGGCATAGTAGCACACACCTGTAATCCCAGTACCTGAGAGGATGAGACAGGAAGATCACAGGCTTGAGACCAGCTTCAGCAACTTAGCAAGACCCTCAGCAACTTAGTGAGACCCTACTTCAAAATCAAAAATAAAAGTGGCTAGGGGTGTGGTTCAGAAGAAGAGTGCCCTTGGGTTCAATCCCCAGTATCTCCCACCAAATATTCTGGGTTTCACAAAATCACCAGTAATAGCTGGGTTTGTCCATTAAAACATCAAGAACTAGAAGCATAACTTCTCACTCCTGGGTTTGTTTCCTAAAATTTTACTGGACGACTTTAGAACAGGGTACATGCCCTGTGAAGAAATGCTGCGAGCATCACTATAAATCTATTACGTGCAATTATAATGCGCCAATAAAAAACTTAAAATATGTATGTTAAAGAGCAAGAACACAGCCGCAGATTCAATTCCCAGAACCAAAGGGGGGGGGCTGTATCACTACCACTGAACTATATCCTCAGGCCCTTCTCAAAATCATAAAGTTGTTTGAAAGGACTTTGCTGTTCACATACACAAGCTACCTAACGATTAACTTCAAAGCCCAATGGTCTTGCTACCAGCAATCTTCATTTCCACACCACATGGGTGACCCATCTCTGGAGTGCCCCAGCCCGGTCACCACGCAGGGCTGCTCCTCTGACCCAGTGCCCCCACTTCCTGACCCTCAATCACCTCATTCAGACCATCTCTGAAGCAATGTTCTCAAACCAGGGACCATGAACCACTGGGTCATGAGATCAACTTACTAAGCCATAACCCATTTTTACGAAACAGGAACACTGGATTGCATTAAAAAAAAAAAAGGTGTCATGAAACTTTTGCCTTGGTTATACAACACATTTATGAGTGGATAACAATGTCAAATGTACTTCTTACTAGGGGATGCAGTAAAAGATTACCAATATGCTACTGTGAACCATGACCCGGAATCTCCAATCTCTACAAGGTTTCACTCCCTTCCCTATCTAGCTTAAGCCCCAAGATATTTCCCACTATCCTTTCCAAAGAAACCTCCAAATCCTGAGCCCTGTGATCTTAAATTTAATCAACTGCTATTGAGATCTGCTACAGAAATATCCGCATACCTAAGAGTGCTGGTGACCATCCACAAGCTAGGCCTTCCCCTCCCGCCCTATCTCTGTTGGGAACCTCTGGCTCCCTTTCCTCCTATGCCAGCAGTGCTAAGGGCCCAGCAGCCCCACATCACAGAGTACTTGTTACAAAGGCAGATTATTAAGCCCTGAAACTGCCTGGATTCCAACCTTCAAAAGAAGTATTAACAAGCCCCCCAGGTGATTGTAATGTGCGGTAAAGTTTAAGAACCACTGCCTTTCCACAACAAGTTCAGCCATCACCACCTATAGCCTCAGCCTCCGGGCTCTCCCCTAATACTCCAGCACTGACCAGCAGCTCGGATCACACATTTAAAGAACTTACAGGGAGCAGGCCCTAAAGATTTGGCCATGGTAAGGCCTGCATCTGGAAGGCACTCTCAGTCTCCCAACACTACCCCTGCGCCCCCGCCATCACCAGGGCCTTGGAGCACTAGACTCCAAACAAGCTGGGTTGTATGATGCAGGTCTGGCCAGCTCCGTTATCACTGCGGACTCAGAGAAGCTGGCATACCATCTTCACCACAAAAACTGTTCTATCCCTTTGTTCTCTATCCGTTCCCCTCTGGTCTCCTCTAAACCTTCTCCTGAACTAGCTCTCAACAGTTTCTCTACTGGTTTCCTCCACTCCATGTGCCTCTGAAACAGTAGAGTGAAGCATGCCTGCCCATGAGATGAGCGCTGCTAGGAGTGATCTCTTACAGCCCACCCTTCTGACCCAAGTAAGACGCCCGGTTAATCCCTCCGGAATGCGCGTGCAGCTGTGTGTCCTGCAGAAACATTACTGACCGAAATATTCAAATAGAAGTGTGCAGACTCTGGTTTGAGGAACCTCTAGGCAAAAGGTCAGATAAATAGAGGCTAATCAGACATTAATGAAGCCTGCAGAATGCAACAGAAAGAATACAACTGAATTGAAAGGATCAATCGAAAAACTCTGGCAAGAGACAAGCTGTGACTTCTCCATATCTATCTCCCTGGGGCCACACTATGACGTTCTCACACAACAGGCCTGCTAGTTCCCAACCCCCAGGAGCTAAATGAGTTATGTATTCACTCAAACTTCTAGTTTCCTAAGTTATAGGCAGAACTTTTATACAACAAGGTTAACTCCCCCACCTGTCTTTCTTCTACTTCTGCTCCTACCAGTTGCATTTTTTACAGTTCCAAGCTTGGTAACATTTCATTTCATTCCATTATGAAGTCAGAGTTCTCAGCACTCTGGTTATGTATTAATCCATTCATCTACTCAAATATTTATTAAGCAACTATTATATGCCAGGCAGGCACAATTCAGGCACTGGGACACATCAGTAAACAGACAGAAACCCCTTCCTAGGTAAATAAATTCTAGTTGGGAGAAATACATTGAAAATAAACACAATCAAAATTTGGGTATCTATTCTTTGCAACCAAAAGGATCTAGCTTAAACTATTATTATTTTTAAAATAATAGTTAAAAAATGTTAGGTGTGGTGGTACACACTAGTAATCTGAATACTTGGGAGACTGAGACAGGAGAATCACAGGTTCACAGCCACCCTCAGCAACTTAGTGAGGGCCTGTTTCAAAATAAAGACTAAAATAGGGCTAGGGGTATAGCTCAGAAGTAGAATGCCCCCAAGTTCAATCCCTAGTATCAATTCCAGTACCCTCCAACAAAGTTAATGAATGAATGCACCTAAGCAATGATGACTGGCAGCTATTACCACCACAAAAAGAAAAATAATCAGACTTTGTGTCTTCTGAAGCAAAACAGACCACCCCTCTGAAAGCAGTTTGGGTGGGGGAGAAACCATCCAAACTTGATCAAACTACTTGATGTATCTACCTATCACTTTATAGGAAATACAGGAACCACCAGAACAAGCCAAGTATTGTGGGGATGTACTAGCTAAACCCAGATTCTGGTTAACACTTCAGGACTCCACCAGAATTTCTAGCGGTGGACCTATGCTTCAGTATAAGAACAAAAACAAAAACAAAAACCAGTGATTCCAATCTGCGGACAAGTTTGAAAACCAGTATTCCAAAGCAGTGCTACCCGACATTAAAGCATTCATCCAGGCACCCGTGTTAATGTGAAGATTTTAACTCCATAGATCTGGAGTGAAGTGTGGGATCTTCCTTTTCCCATCTTTACCAAGCTGATCTCTGGACCACACCTAGAGAAGCAAAGCTCCAGTGTTTGAACAGTTTCTCAAACTTGACTGTACACAAAAATGACCTAGAGTTTTGAAAACCACTGTATAGAGACAAGTGTGGTGGCGTACACCTGTAATCCCAGAACTTGGGAGGCTGAGACAGGAGGATCGCAGGCTTGAGGACAACCTCCACCAATAGTGAGGCTCTCTTCAACCTAGAGAGACCGTTTCAAATAATAATATAATAATAATAATATGATGATGATAGGGCTGGGGGTGTGGCTTGGAAGTAGAATGCCCCAGGGCTCAATCCCCAGTACAACACACACACACACACACACACACACACACACACACACACACACACACACACACCACCGTCTGGATCTCACATCCAGTGATTCCAATCTAACTGGTACAAACACCAGGACTTTGCAACTCTCTGTGATTCTAATATACCAAAGAAGGCGGAAGAGGAAAAATTATGGGAAGAATCTGTGTACTTGAGTTGATTGACCAACTGACTTCTTGTCTTCCAACTATGAGAGTTACCTTTGCCTACTGTTTACCAGTATGCCTTACTTTGTAGTCAAAAGCAACCTGTCAGGCGTGGTGGCACGCTTGTAATCCTGTACTTGGGAGGCTGAGACCAGAGGATCCAGGTTTGTGGCCAGCCTCAACTATTTAGTGAGACCCTGTTTCAAAATAAAGAATAAAAAATAGGGCTGAGGGTGTAGCTCGGAGGTAGAATGCCCCTGGGTTCAATCCCTAGTACCGCCAAAAAAAACCAAAAAAAAAAAAAAAGCAGCAGCAGCAACCTAACTGCCAGGCATGGTGGTGCACATTTGTAATCCTAGTACTTGGGAGGCTGAGACAGGAGGATTGCAGGTTCTCGGCCAGCCTCAGGTACCTAGTGAGGCCTTCGGAAACTTAATGACACCCTGTTTCAAAATAAAGAGTTAAAAATAGGGCTGGGGATTCACCGGGCATGGCGGTATAAGCTTGTAATCCCAGTACTTGGGAAGCTGAGACCGGAGGATCCAGGTTTGCAGCCAGCCTCAGCAACTTAGTGAGGCCTTCCACAACTTAGTGAGACCCTGTTTCAAAATAAAGAATAAAAACTAGCTCAGAGGTAGATGCCCCTGAGTTCAATTCCCAGTACCACACACACACACACACACACACACACACACACACACACACACACAAAAGGGCTGGGGGTGCAGCTTGGCGGTAAAATGCCCCCCAAAAAAGAAAAAAAGCAACCTGATTCCGATATTAACTGTATTACAGTTGCAGTTCAGTGATAAGCGCCCTCTGCCACTTCCCTCTGCTTCAAGGAACTTCACCCATCACTTTGATGCCACACCCACTCTGTCTACAAGTAGAATCCCTTGAGGAACTTCTAGGTCTTTGTAAAAGAAACAGACATCAGCGCGGCCTTCTAGTAACTGGCTTGAATGATCTTCATAGGAAGGTGGCAGAGCCAGAAGTCTAAAGTAGATGAACAAGTATAAGACAATGATTTTTTTTTTCTCTTTTTTGGTGTGGAGGACTGAACTCAGGGCCTCGTATACTTTACCAGTCAGCTACACCCCCTGTCTTTTTTATTTTCTATTTTGAGACAAGGCCTCACTAGGTTGACCAGGCTGGATTTGTGATCCTCCTGCCTCACCCTCCTGAGTAGGGGGGATTACAGGCATGTGCCTCACCACCCTCAGTTCTGAAGACATTTATTTGGCATTCTGGTAAAGACAAAATTACAGAGATGCAAAACAGACGAGCACAAGACATCTTCTGGGTTGTGATGCACCTGTTCTGTATCCTGACTGTGGTTGCGGCTATACAACTGTACTTGCCTGTCAAAACTCATTGAACCCAGCCGGGCGTGGTGGCACACACTTGTAATCCTAGTACTTGGGAGGCTGAGACCAGAGAATCCGGGTTCACGGCCAGCCTCAGCTACTTAGTGAGGCTCTCCACAACTTAGTGAGACCCTGTTTTGAAATAAAGACTAAAAAATAGGGCTGGGAGTGTAGCTCAGAGGTAGATTCCCCTGAGTTCAATCCCCAGTACCAAAAAAAAAAAAAAATTTCATTGAACCCTCAACCAAAAAGGATACCTTTTTTTTTTTTTTTTTTTTTTTT
>PVLC010016113.1:0-36046 GCA_004027655.1 Graphiurus murinus
TGTAATCCCAGCATTCGGGAGGCTGAGACCGGAGGATCCGGGTTCGCGGCCAGCCTCAGCTACCTAGTGAGGCACTCTGCAACTTAGTGAGACTCGGTTTCAAAATAAAGAATAAAAAATAGGGCTGGGGGTGTAGCTCGGAGGTAGAACGCCCCTGAGTTCAATCCCCAGTACCGCAAAAAAAAAAAAAAAAAAAAAAGAGAGAGAGAGAGAAATGAGATTCTTGGCTGAGAATGATAAGGCAGAAGAAGAAGAGAGCAGAGAGTAGGTCTGAAACAGACACTAAGAAAAGTGGGGTGAGCCAGGCATGGTGGTGCACACTTGTAGTCCCAATACTTGGGAGGCTGAGACAGGAGGATCAGGGTTCTCGGTCAGCCTCAGCTACTTAGTGAGGCCCTCCGCAAATTAGTGAGACCCTGTTTCAAAATAAAGAATAAAAAATAGGGCTGGAAGTGTAGTTTGGAGGTAAAAATGACCCTGGATTCAATCCCCCATAACACACACACACACAAAAAAAAAAAAAAAGAAAAGAAAAATGGGATAAGAAATTACTGAGAACACAAAAGAATAGTGTTAATGTGTTTTTGAGACTGGACAACATGAATGTATGTATAGTTCCACTGATCTGAGCTGGGACTCCTCTTCTTCATTCACAATCCACATTCACCCCCTCTCCCTATTACTTATATAAATGAATCTTTGTGATCTACTAAAGAAGGATATGATTTCTTTAATTTGCAGCAACCTCAGTCAGGGAAGTTATTCTTAACACAGGTGTGGAGATGTGGCAAACTGTACATTGCAGATCAAAGGCCAGTCTTCAGGTAAACAAGGTTACAAACCCTCAGTAGTGGCAGATTTATAGGCTGGGTTGAAATTGCCCATGGTAGGGGAACAAAGATGACAAAGTTGAGGAAGGCTTCCCTGTTGCTCTGTGGGTTGGAATTGAAGCAGCGGGAACACTGCTTCTCAGCGAGGTTGGTGGCTGACTGAATTCACTGAAATTCAGGGCTGGACAGTCAGAGACTCAGAGAGACCCAGAAATGCTGGTGTTTGAACAGAGGACAAGAAAGAGACCATTGGAGCCAAGCCTAAGGTGACAGCAGTGTCGGGCCTCCACAGAGGGGAGGAGTGACACAAACAGAAAGAGAGAAATGCAATGCACAGACTTCAGTGTCCATACTCATCAGGGAACACCTGCAGAGCAGGTTATCTGTGTGAGAGGCTGCACTGCGACCTGGTGTTTGAAAGCACTTGTGTTTCTCAGCTTGTGAGCAGACAGCTGAGGCAGGTGCCTTCTTGAGGAGATCACGCTGGAGCTTGCTGCAGTGGGAATACAAGACATCTTAGGAAATATTGTCATGCTGTCTCAGGTCAGCACCTGCAGAGTGGCATAGGACACAACTGGTGGAACATGATTGAAACTAACACAGAGAAGATTGTAGCCAGAGAGATTCAAGTCATAGGTATGGAGGGGATTGTACACACTGACCCTTTGAGTTGAATAGCTCATGCAACCAGCTAAAGAGGATCGAGACTGAACAGGCAGGCATGATTACATTCATGGTCTGAATGTAATATTTATGTGTGGGGAGTGTGAAGGGCCTGCTGTGCTCCATCTACCCAGGGACTTGGTTAATCGACCTTACAAATAGAAACTGGGAGACCCCTGAGATGCAGAGATCAGCATCTGTTTGGCCCTAGGGTTGTGTTGATCTCATCTCTAGAGTAGATACCACCCAACAAAGTTACAAAGTTCTGATTAGAGCAAGACCCCGGATGCTAAAACTTCCCAACTTAGAACTCTGCAAAAGCTCCACCCTAAAGTGCATTGATCTAGTTCATTACCACAAAACTTCAATTGGTGGTGCTTCCCATTCCATCCTACCTTGTACTGGAGAGCAGGGAAGCCAAAGGCCATTTGACCAGCTGAACTGCCTTCTTGGGGAGCAATACAAAAGGAAGAAGAGGTATATCCCCAACCCTTACTTTTTTTAACAGGGGCGTAGCCCAAGAAGAAATGAATGGAAGGGCAGTCTAGCATAAGCAATGAATATCCATCCTTGTCCACAATTTCAACGACCTCAGTGGAGATAATTTCATTTCTCATTAATTTTTGCTATTTTTTTCATATTTACTGATTGACTTGTGGATATACACATATTTGTTTCTTCTTTTCTATTATTATTTTTCTTTATCATCTTTTTGTTATTTTTCTTTTTTTTGAGGGTTTAGTGGTGTGTTTTTGTTCATTTTTTGTTTTACTGTTTTTGTTTTTCTTGTTATTTTCTCTCCTTTCTTCTCTCTCCTTTCTTCTTCTCTCCTCTCTCTCTCATTATATTTTTCTCCTTTCTGCTGGCCTTCACTAGCTATCTCTCTTCTGCATTCTCTTCTTTTACCTTGTGAATATTACAGACTTTCTTTTGCCTTCCTACCCCATTTACTTTTCTCGTAATAAACTGTGTTTTTACATACACCTGTAATCACAGTACTTTGAAGGCTGAGATAGGAGGATTGCAAGACCCTCAGCATTTTAGTTAGACCCTATTTCTTTCTTTTTTTTTTTGCAGTAATGAGGATTGAATTCAGGGGCATTCTACCTCCAAGCTACACCCCCAGCCCTATTTTTTATTCTTTATTTTGAAACCAGGTCTCGCTAAGTTGTGGAGGGCCTCACTAGGTAGCTAAGGCTGGCCTTGAACCTGGATCCTCCGATTTCAGCCTCCCGAATGCTGGGATTACAAGCGTGCGCCACCATGCCCGGCATTAGACCCTATTTCTTTTTTTTTTTTTGCGGTACTGGGGATTGAACTCAGAGGCATTCTACCTCCGAGCTATACCTCCAGCCCTATTTTTTATTCTTTTTTATTTTGAAACCGAGTCTCACTAAGTTGCGGAGTGCCTCACTAAGTAGCTGAGGCTGGCCGCGAATCCGGATCCTCCGGTCTCAGCCTCCCGAATGCTGGGATTACAAGCGTGCGCCACCATGCCCGGCTTAGACCCTATTTCTAAATAAATAAATAAATGAACGAATGAATAATAAATAAATAAATAAATAAATAAATAGTGCTGGTAGTGCAGCTCAGAGGTAGAATTCCCCTGTATTCAATCCCTAGTACCAATAAGTAAATAAACTCTTTTTTTTTTAACCATACTTTAGAACTATCTAGTTTATATATTTTCTTCCCCGCCTTTCCTGTTGCAGTTATTAGTGCTGTGGATATCATAGCTGACACCTGGTATTTACTTTAATGCTAGATCTAGTTCATTACCTTTTATTGTTGTTGCTATTGCTGCTGCTGATGCAACCATTTCTATGTTCAGGGTTATTAGTGTTGCAGATGTCATATTAGGCATGTGGTATTTATTTTAATGCTGTATATTGTTTGCTGCTACTGTTGCTGTTATCTAATTCTCCCTTTTCTGAGAGGGGCTGGGAATCTAGTGTGGTACTAAGTTCATGGGGTAGATATTATGCTGCCAAGCTACATCCCAACCTAGCTACAGATAGTACGCCTTGCTTCACAGTCATCACCAAAGAGCTAGAAAGGAAACTGTATAGCAAAACCCATCTGGGCTAGGCATAGTGGTGCATTCCTACAATCTCAGTACTTGGGAGATTGAGACAGCAGGATCACAGATTCAAGGCCAGTCTTAAAAATTTAGTGGACCCTCAGCAACTTAGTGATACTGTTTCAAAAATGAAAAATAAAAAGGGCTGGGGTGTAGCATGGAGGTAGAATGCTTCTGGGTTCAATTACCAATACCAAAATAAAAGAAAAACAAAAACTCACTTGGAAATATATTCAGCAACTTACAACAACCTGATATCTAAGAACACTGTATCAAAAAGGCTGTGCCCTAAAAAGGCCCTCACATAAAAGCAGAAGAGATATCCATCCCAACAGATGCACAAACCTCAACATGAATACAAGAAATGTAGAAAACAAAGTAATAGGACACCTCCTAAGGTTCATGGTTCATCAGCAACTGACTCCTAAGATATTGAAGCATATGAAATACTGGAAAAAGAATTTTAAAAGAATAATTATTGGACTTCCAGGAAGATGGCGTCAGAGTGAGACACCTCTCATCAGGCGCTGTGAGCTAGATACAAATCTGCCATAGAGGCAGCTTCTTGACAGAAGAAAAAAAGCAAAAAAAAGGTGAACAATGCTATAAAAACTGAAATAGCTGATCAGAATCCAGAGGCCTACCAGGAGAGCAAAGAAGCCCGTCTGTGCAGCTGAGGTGCCACGACACTGAGTGGTGGCCACCATTGAGCCAGCCCCGGGCGTGGGGTCTACTGAAAAAAAATATATATATAACGACCTTCTGCATTCCCAGTGACTAGAGGCGGAGTGAGCGACTCCTGAACTCCACATCCTAACCAGGCGGCATACCGAGGCACCTGCGACAGTGACTGGAACACGTGGTACAACCAGCTTAAACCTGTGCGGGGCCATTCCAGTTCACCTCTTCCTACAGAGCTGGAACAGAGATCAACTGCATTGCAGAGCTTGAATCAAAACTGCCGCAGGAGCAATTTTCCTTCCTTGATGGAAGGAAAGAGAAGCAAAGCAGTAGAAAGGTGAACAAAGCAACAGGGACAGCTGGTTGGAACCCAGAGAGCAGACCAGGGAGAACCAGGGAGCCGGCGTGTGCGCAGCAGTGGCAGCCACCATTTTGTCAGCCGCCCACAGCAGCAGGGATGTACCCAAAAGATCTGCAGAGGCCAAATCAAACCACAATGGAGTGAAACTAGAAATCAACTCTAAGAAGACCCAGAGTAACCATGTAAACACATGGAGACTGAACGCCACACTGCTGAATGAGGAATGAGTCATAGAAGAAGTAAGTAGAGAAATTAAAAAATTCCTAGAACCCAATGAAAACAGACACATAATATATCAAAACCTCTGGGACACCTTAAAGGCAGTACTAAAAGGAAAATGTATAGCACTGAGTGCCCATATAAGAAGAACGGAAAACCACCAAATAAATAACCTAATGACACAGCTCAAAGTCATTGAAACACAAGAATAGTCTAACCCCAAAGCCAGTAGAAGACAGGAAATTATGAAAATCAGAGCAGAAATTAATGAAATAGAGAATAAAAAATAAACAATACAGAAAATCAACAAAACCAAAAGCTTGGTTCTTGAAAAAATAAACAAGACAGATAAACCATTGGCCACCTAACCAAAAGAAAGAGAGAATCAACCCAAATTACCAAAATAAGAGATGAAAAAGGTGGTATTACCACCAACAGTGTGGAAATACAGAGGATCATCAGAAACTATTTTGAAAAACTATATTCCAACAAAATGGAAAATCTAGAAGAAATTGACAATTTTTTAGATACATACAACCTTCCTAAATTGAGTCAAGAAGATATAGAAAACTTAAATCAACCAATAAAAATAAAAAATAGAAACAGCAATAAAAAGTCACCAAACAAAAGCCCAGGGCCAGATGGTTTTCCAAGTGAATTTCATAAAACATTTATAGAAGAGCTAATCCCAATACTCCTCAAACTATTCCGTGAAATAGAAAGAAATGGGAGCCTCCCAAACACATTCTATGAAGCCAACATCATATTAATACCAAAGCCAAATAAAGACAGCTCAAGAAAAGAAAACTATAGGCCTATATCACTGATGAACCTAGATACAAAACTGCTAAACAAAATACTAGCAATGCACATTCAAAACCACATCAAGAAAATTATACACCATGACCAAGTCGGGTTCATTCCAGGGATGCAAGGTTGGTTCAACATACAAAAAGCAATCCATGTAATTTACCACATAAACAGAATCAAAGACAAAAATCACATGATCATCTCAATTGATGCCGAAAAAGCATTTGACAAGATCCAATACCCATTCATGCTAAAAGCACTGCAGAGAATCGGAATAGAAGAAACATATCTCAAAATCATATAGGCAATATACAATAGGCCCACAGCCAATATCATATTAAATGGAGAAAAATTGCAAGAGTTCCCACTAAAAACAGGAACAAGACAAGGATGTCCATTATCACCTCTTCTGTTCAACATAATACTTGAGACTCTAGCCAGAGCAATAAGGCAAGAGAAGGAAATCAAAGGGGTAAAAATAGGGAAAGAAAAACTAAAACTATCCATTTTTACAGATGACATGATACTATACTTAGAAGATCCAACAAACTCAACCAAAAAACTTATAAAACTGATCAACAAATTCAGCAAAGTATCTGGATACAAAATCAATCTTCAAAAATAAGAAGCTTTCCTGTATGCCAACCATAAAACCACTGAAAAAGAAATCCAGAAAACAATTCCATTCACAATAGCACCCCAAAAAATAAAATACAAGATTGATAAACTTTTAGCCAAATTAAACAAAAACAAAACAAAACAAAAAAACAAAAAACAAAACAAAACAAAATAAACAGGGAGAAGACCCAAATTAATACAATTAGAGATGAAAAAGAGACATCACCACAGCATCACAGAAATCCCGAGGGTCATTAGGGACTATTTTGAAAATTTATATTCTAGCCAGGCATAGTGGCCCACACTTGTAATCCCAGTACTTGGGAGCTAAGACAGGAGGATCTGGGTTTGCAGCCAACCTCAGCTACTTAGTGAGGCCCTCTTCAACTTAGTGAGACCCTGTTTTGAAATAAAGAATAAAAAATAGGGCTGGAGGGGATGTAGCTCAGAGGTAGAATGCCCCAGGGTTCAATCTCTAGTACCACAAAACAAAACACACTTATATTCCAATAAATTGGAAAATTTAGAAGAAATTGAACTAGGAGAAAATAGAAAACCTAAACAGACCAATAACAAGCAATGAAATTGGTAAAAAACCTACAAATAATGAAAAGCCCAGGACCAGATGGATTCTCAGTTGAATTCTACCAGACCTTTAAAGAACAAATGCCAGTGCTTCTCAATTTATTCTATGAAATAGAAAGGGGTGGAACACTTCCAAATTTATTCAATAAAGCCAATATCACCTTGATACTAAAATCAGATAAGGACATATCAAGGAAAGAAAACTACAGACCAACATCCCTCATAAGTATAGATGCAAAAATCCTTAATAAAATATTAGCAGCCGGGCGTGGTGGCGCACACTTGTAATCCAAGCATTCGGGAGGCTGAGACCGGAGGATCCGGGTTCGCAGCCAGCCTCAGCACCTAGTGAGACACTCTGCAACTTAGTGAGACCCTGTTTCAAAATAAAGCATAAAAAAACAGGTCTGGGGGTATAGCTCGGAGGTAGAATGCCCCTGAGTTCAATCCCCAGTACCACAAATAAAATAAAATAAAATAGAATAAAATAAAATATTAGCAAGCCAGTCATGGTGGCCATACACTTTTAATCTTAGTACCTGGGAGGTTGAGACAGGAGTATCACAGGTTCAAGGTCAGTACACAGTAACTTAGCAAAACCCTACATTAAAATAATAAGTACAAAATAAAAATAAAAAGAGCTAGTGGTGTAGCTCAGTGGTAGAGTGTCACTGGAATTCAGTCAATCCCTAGTACCATACACATACACACAAAAATTTTCAAATAATATTCAATAACACATTAAGAAGATTATACATCATGATCAAGTTTGTTTCATTTCAGGGATGCAAAAATGGTTCAACATATGCAAATCAGTAAATGTAATGCACCACATAAATAGTATTAAGGACTCCTACTGCTCAGGAAATAGTATCAAGAAGTAATAAATGGGATGGCATTGAATTGAAAACCTTCTGTACAGCAAAGGAAATGAGAGTGAGAGGAGAAAGCCTACAGAATGGAAGAAAACTTTGTCTACATACTTTTGCAACAGAGGATTAATATCCAGACTATATAAAGTATTCAAAAAACTTTCTACCAAACCCCTAAATGACTCAATAAATAAATAGACAAGCGAAAAAATAGACATTTCTCTAAAGAAGAAATACAAATGATTAACCAATATATTAAAAAATGTTCCACATCATTAGCAATCAGAGAAATGCAAGTCAAAAACTATACTGAGATTTTATCTCACTCCAGTTAGAATGGCAATCATCAAGAATACAGATAATAATAAATTGCTGGCAAGGATGTGGGGGGTAAAGAAATTCTTACCCATTGTTGGTGGGATTTTAAGTTAGTACAACCTCTATAGAAACCAGGGTGTTGGTTCCTTAAAAGACTAGAAATGTTACCACAGCATCACCCAGCTATACTTTTCTTTTTTTTTGCGGTACTGGGGATTGAACTCAGGGGCATTCTACCTCTGAGCTACACCCTCAGCCCTATATTTTTTATTCTTTATTTTGAAACCGAGTCTCACTAAGTTGCGGAGTGCCTCACTAAGTAGCTGAGGCTGGCTGCGAATCCGGATCCTCTGGTCTCAGCCTCCCGAATACTCCCAGCTATACTTTCTGCACACAGTGGAGATACATGCATACCCATGTTCATAACAGCACAGTTTACGATAGCCAAGTTATGGAACATACCAGACCACTCCACACCTACTAAAATGGTAAAACTGCAAAACGTGAAAACATCAAATGATAGTGAGGATGTGAAACAACAGTACCTCTCATTCATCACCAGTGGGAAGGCAAAGTAATAGTCACTTTGGAAAGATGTTTTTTTTTGCTTCTTATAACACTAAACATATTCTTACCATCTTTAAGCAAATGGGTTAGTCGAAAACTTATATCTTAGCCGGGCGTGGTGGCGCATGCTTGTAATCCCAGCATTCGGGAGGCTGAGACCAGAGGATCCGGGTTCGCGGCCAGCCTCAGTTACTTAGTGAGGCACTCCGCAACTTAGTGAGACTCGGTTTCAAAATAAAGAATAAAAAATAGGGCTGGGGGTGTAGCTCAGAGGTAGAATGCCCCTGAGTTCAATCCCTGGTACCGCAAAAAAAAAAAAAAAAAAAAAAGAAAACTTATATCTTGATGAAAACCTGTACATGGATATTTCTAGCCCCTTTATTCATGTTTCTCCAAACTTGGAAGTAACTAAAATATTCTTCAGAAAGTGAATGGGTTAGTAAACTGGTTCATCTAGATAACGGACTATTTAATTCAGCACTAAAAAGAATGAACTTTGAAGCCATGAAAAGATAGGGAGGAACTTTAGGAGCATATTACTAAGTAAAACAAGCAAACCTCAGCCGGGCGTGGTGGTGCACGCCTGTAATCCCAGCATTCGGGAGGCTGAGACCGGAGGATCCGGGTTCTCGGCCAGCCTCAGCTACCTAGTGAGGCATTCCGCAACTTAGTGAGACTCGGTTTCAAAATAAAGAATAAAAAATAGGGCTGGGGGTATAGCTCGGAGGTAGAATGCCCCTGGGTTCAATCCCCAGTACCGCAAAAAAAAAAAAAACCCAACAACAACAACAACAACAAAAAACAAAAAAACAAGCAAACCTGAAAGGCTATATGATTCTAAGTATGTGACATTCTGGAAAAGTCAAAACTATGGAGACAGTAAAAAGATCAATGCTGTCTCAATCTTCCAAGTACTGGGATTACAGGCATGCGCTACCATACCCGGCTGTGATTTTTAAGGTCAATCTAAAGTGAGGGTTTATTTAGGAATCTCCTTGGTTTCATTGCCTGATTTCTGCCTTCTTCTTCACGTGGCATTTTCCCTACCTGCATGGCTGTGTCCAAATTCCCCGTTTTTGTAGACACTGGTCATATTAGATTAGGGGCTCACCCTTTTTCAATATGACCTCATCTTATATTAACTAACCCCATCTCTAATAATCATACTTCCCAATAAGTTACAGCCTGAGAAACTAGGAGGTAAGACTTGAACTTGTGAAATCTTGAGGGACACAGTTCAACCCCGACAGAAACTAATAACGAGCAAAGCCACCTTTCGTAGAGAATACCGTACATCATCTTGCCTCCTCTTCATCTTAGTCACTCTCCAGGTGTGGAGGAACCCACCCTTGCCAGAGCTCCCTGCGGAAATGAGATGTGCTTGATAGATAGTATTGAATATGTATGTCTTACCAATTTCTTTTCCTGTGATATACATGAAGCTCTTCTATCTTTTGGGCTTTTTTTTTTTTTTTGTCTCTCTTCCTTCTTTACTCCCCTTTACTCTCTTTCTCCTTTGCTTCTCTGCAATCCCTTCCATGAAATTTTCATTCAAATCTGTAGTCATGCCAGCTACTGGAACCAATTGTGTATTAATTATTTCCATCTGTCGAGACTTACTGTCACCCCAGCAAAACATGTTTCAAGGCTCCTTACTCTTAACACAACAAAATGTAAGTCTGAGTCTTCTTTCAACTTTTCCAGGATATTGACTGATTTCATTTGATACTCTTTTAGGGAATGCAAGCAAATTCACTACTCAATTCTGCAAATTAACCTGGGTCAAAATATTAGATGGTTTCACTGCATGCACTTCATTTGATCGGTCAGTCATGAGGTCATTTTACTTCCTTAGCCTGTGACTGGAACCTGTTTTCTGCCTTCACAATTAACACTGCTGTTGACATCTGTGCCCTTATTACCTAGTTAATGGACTAATGTAGTTTCTCCCTGTTCTATATTCTACTGTCATCTATTGCTCTTGAATGTCATCCACTGGTGAAAGAGCGTGAATGCATCCTTTGCACCAATGGCCCAAATAAAGCCTCTGGCGTGTGAGGGAGGACAATACGTATGTTTATCTTCCTTATTCACCCTGCCCTGCTATACACGGACTGCTGAGAAGACACATGGATTGGCACTATTATAAATTCACCATCTCCATCCAACCTATGAGGTTTCAGTACCACCCACAAATATTCAGTTTCCTCTGCTCTGCTTCTCAGTAACCAAACTAAACTGTTCTCAAGTGTTTTCACCTTTGCTCTCAGGAGCCTACCTATTTGCTCTGAAAAGTGGAGAAATTGTTTCCTATTTTTTCTCTGGCTTCCACATATGATAGAAAACATATGACTCTTGACTGTCTGAGATTGACTGAGGTCATGTAGCATAATATTCTCTAGTACTATAATGTATAATTACAATGTACAATGAAAGCATGAAAATAAATAAAATTTAAAAATTGAGAAATTGGGGTGATTTTTCTCAACTATCTTCCCATCTTCTTACAAACTTATTGATACCTACTACTCTAGAGAACTTTGTTCTTATCGTTCACAACTTGTTCAGTGACAACATTTCCCCTTGTGCATGACTCCACTCCTTTGGCCCCTGGACATTGTGATCTCTTGGTCATTTCTCCCTCTCTTGGTACCATTACTTTCTCTCTCTGTCCCCACTGTTTTTTCTCTTCAGCATTAAAAAAGTGGGTAAGTATTCACATCTTTTCTATGAATAAATTCAGGATGTAATGAGATAAATTTAAGATGTTATCTTGGTCTGGTTTCTGTTGCTATAACTAGATACCACAGGCTGTTATTTATAAAGCATAGAAGTTTGTTTGGCTCAAGGGTCTGGAGCCTGGGAAGTCCAAGAGCGCAGTGCTAGCATGTGTTCAGCATCTGATGAGACATCATGCGATGGTGAGGAGCATCACATGGCAAGACAGAGCAAGTGTGCTAGCTCGGGTCTCTTCTTCTTTAGAAACCTGCTAATGCCAGCATGCAGGCCCACCTTCATGACCTCAGCTAATGCTAGTTATCTAAAGTCATCACCTCCAAATCCATTAACACAGGAGCTTGGGGGAAGGCATATTTCGACCACAGAAAATACTTTGTATACTTATTGGGAGAATAATTAGGTTTAGAAATAATGTGTAACTGTTTGAAAAATAAGCAAACATTACATCTTTTAGAAGAATTAGGTGTAGAAATAATATGTAGATATTTGCTTTGGCAGATATAATCAGAATTACTTCAGGATTAAAATACACAGGAACACTTTAACTGTATGGCCACGGTAAGTACTTGGGACTCATTTGTTTAAGAGGTTAATTTCTTGGCTATTGTTTCATAACATTTGTAGTGATTAAAATTATATCTATTTGATATGTTTTTTGATTGTAGTTATGTTCTTAATTAAAATTTACATGTTTTCCACTGAATTTTCTGCTCCTTAAGTTCTTTGTTGTTACAATTCAATAAGATATATCTCCTAAGCAGATTGTTAATGACCCCCCAATAGGCAGAATGCATTCTCTTAGATTTTACCACTCAATATAACTTATTTATATCTTGAACTTGATTCTCTTAATGATATATATTTCAAATTTAACCTTTTAGATATTATATCAAACAATACAGGTAGAATCATCTACCATAAAACAGGGATAATAATTCATAATCATATTAATATAAAGACACAGAGGAATCATGAAAAACTAATTAGTTCTTATTTATAGAATAATAATCCAGTATCTTGGAGACAAATGCTTATATATCTCAATCCACTTAAAGATGCAATGTTTCTTTTAATTTTTCCTCTCATTCAAAATTACCTTTGAGTATTGCTATTCAGTTTTAAATTTCTTCATAAAGATCCTGATAGTTTGCAACATTTATTGCATTCCATTTTAAATGCCATGATTGAATATGCATACCTAAAAACTTCGATCTGAATCAAAAATATTGTCAAAAACATATTTCTTGCAATATTGTCAACACCGGGGAAATTTTGTTGGGCAAAATGTTTTAGTGGGGTGTGGTCAGACACATGTTGGACTCAATGCCTCAGAAAGCTAATGCTTTATGTCTCATGCTGTAAGGCAGCCTGCCCCAATAAAAAACAGGATATGGTTTAGGTCAGGAACTATACACTCCAAGTTAATTGCTGATTTTAGCCTTTGTTTCTCCTGCCTTGTTTACATTCCAAGCTAACTGCTGGTTTTTTAGCTTTTGTTCTCCCTGTTTTGCTTGCACACCTCCTGCAAAAAAATACATTCTGCCATGTATGCTAAAACTCACCCATGAGAAAGTAAATCTTTTACCCTGAACTGTTGTTCTGCCATATGGAAACATGAACTATTCACCCTGAGCTTGGGTTTGTCTATATAAAGGTAGCTGAAAACAGCCATTTGGCACTGCACTTGGGTTCAATGCCCAGTGTAGTCCCGGCTGGTAATGAAGACTTCCTATTGGCAACTCATTGGTCTGGTTCATCTCTGGTGGGAACACCTCACAACAAACATATCATATAGTTAACACTTTTATGGAGGTATTGATATTAAACATATACAACATCTAAATTTTAAGAAATCCCACTTCCTTTTTTTACAGTTTTAGGTTTTTCTTCTCTATGGTCATAAGAAAAAGTATGAAATATGTAGGTGTGACTTATTGTCTTAGTCAAAGGTTAATCAGAGAAATAGAAACTCCATTTGTGTATTCAACCACACACACACACACACACACACACACACACACACACACATACTTGTAGAAGCTGATTAAGTTCTCTTTATAAGGCTGATCCTGTTTAATGTGGGAGCTTTGAAGTCCACAGGGTAAGCAGTCAGGAGTGGAAGATGAAAGAAGAAGGGGGAAGATCAAGGACAAGCTGGAACCCATGAGCATGAGCTGAAGTCCAGGAGAACAGAATGAAAGTCTGTCAAATCCTAGCAGAAACTAGGGCTGCTTGTCATGAAGCTAAACACACACTCAGACCTGGAAGGCAGAGAAGCTTAGGAGGAGTTAGTGGAGGGAAGCAATCATTGAGATTTTTTTTCCATTCTTTTATTTTTTCATGGTACTGGGAATTAAACTCAGGGGCATTCTACCTCTGAGCTATACCCCAAGCCCTTTTTATTTTTTTATTTGAAACAGGGCCTGGCTAGGTTGCTGAGAGTCTCACTATATTTCTGAGGCTTTCTTCAAACCTATGATCTTCTTGTCTCAGCTTCCAAATACCAGAATTACAAGAATGTGCCACCATGCCAGGTCATATTGTCTTTAAAATCTGATGTTTAGGGATTAAAGATGACAACATAGAGGGAGGTGGTGTGTTTCAGCCCTCTGAGATTCAGAACTCAACCACCAGGAAGACTGCTTCTTGACAAGGGAAGAAAAGTATCAAAAAAAGTCAACAAAACAATGACAGTTGAAACGTGGGGGAACCAGAGCCAGCATAGAGATAGCAGAGGGGGATTGAACTCAGGGGCCTTCTACCTCCGAGCTACACCTCCAGCCCTATTTTTTATTCTATATTTTTTTGAAACAAGGTCTCACTAAGTTGCGGAGTGCCTCACTGGGTAGCTGAGGCCGGCCTGGAACCCATATTCTCCGGTCTCAGCCTCCCAAATGCTGGCATTACAAGCATGCGCCACCACGCCTGGCTTAGCTCCACACTTCTCACCTGGTGAGTGGAGAGCAGCGGCAGCAGCGCCATCTTGGCCAGGCCTCACCAGCTAGTGGCTACTGACACTGCAGCTCCCAGAGATCACCAGCAAAGAAGAAGCAGTAGATTCATGTGAAGTCAGCAACTTCTGACCATTGTCAAAAGCAATCGACCCTTCTCTCCATGCTCTACAGAGTCCTGACTACCCGGGCAGCCCAGGTAGATCCTGCAGCTGCAGTTGAACTCATCTCTCATCAAAACCGTGAATTAACAAGCCATCCCAGCAGAGACCTCCCTGACTAGCCACAGGGATTTGCATGGCAAGGAATAGACCCACTGGGTCTGTGACTTTGCAAATCACCCCTATAGAGGTGGGGGTGGGGGCTACTGTTGGACACAGCAGAAATGTGAATTAGCAGACATTCCCTAAGGACATTCAGGAGGGGGTGTACTAGAGTTGCAGTTTGCCAAGCCCTTGCAGGGTCTCCAGGGATCACCACAGGACAGCCAGCCCTGGTGTCTGTGGGGGGGAAATAACTCAGCCTACCGAGTTGAAGGATCTGAAAGCCTGGGCATGTGTGGGTGCTATAAGCACCAACACCAGAGGCCAACAAGGGTTCTTGTGATTGCCGCCACTCGAAGCAGCAGTGGTGTCCCTGGGATGTAGGGCTAGTTTAACATATGCAAATCAATAAATGTAATAAACCACATTAATAGAATACAGAACAAAAATCATATGATCATTTTCATAGATATACAAAAATATTTGATGAAATTCAACATACTCTTATGATTGAAACAACAAAATGGATATGTATCTTACTATTCTTTTTTTTTTTTTTTTTTTGCAGTACTGGGGATTGAACTCAGGGGCATTCTACCTCCGAGCTACACCCCCAGCCCTATTTTTTATTCTTTATTTTGAAACCGGGTCTCACTAAGTTGCGGAGTGCCTCACTGAGTAGCTGAGGCTGGCCGAGAACCCAGATCCTCAGGTCTCAGCCTCCCGAATGCTGGGATTACAAGCGTGCGCCACCATGCCCAGCTTTGTATCTTACTATTCTAAAGTTGATATATGTCTGTAGCAAATATAGAAGAGGAGGGGGGAAAGAGGGAGGAGGAGGAAGAAGAAAAGCAGGTATTCAAACTGGAAAATATATTGTTTATGCAGATGACATGATGTTATATATAGAAAACTCTAAAGATTCCACCAAAAACCTATTAGAAGTAAGAATCAAATTCAGAAAAGTTGCAGAATATAGATCAACATACAGAAATCAATATTTCTATATGCTAACAACAAACTGTCCAAAAAAATAATCAAGAAAACAATCCCAGCCAGGCATTGTAGCACACACACACTTTTCATCCCAGTACTCGAGAGGTTGAGACAAGAGGATCACAGGTTCAAGGCCAGCCTCAGCAACTTAGCAAGGTCCCTCAGCAACTTAGTGAGACCCTGTTTCAAAGTAAAACAAAATAGGACTGAGGGTGTAACTCAGAAGTAGAATGTCTCTGGGTTCAACCTCCAGGACCAAAAAAGAAAAAAAAAATCCATTAACAATAACATTAAAGAAAATAAAATGCTTAGGAATAATTTAAACAAGGAAGTAAAAAATCTGTACAGTGAAAAGCTGTAAGACATTGTGTTTATGGGTTGGATGAATTAATGTTGTTAAAATATCCATATAGCCAAATCAATCTATAGATTCAATGCAATCCCTAATAAAATATTAATGGTATTTTTCATTAAAATAAGAAAAAAATGCTGAAATTTATTTGGAACCACAAATAACCAAAACAATCTTGAGAAAGAAACTAGAGGTGTCACTGACTTCAAACTGCAGCAGAGTGGTAGAAGCCAAAGCTGCCTTATTCTGCATAAAAATGACTTATGAGGTACATGTGTCCTCATTTGTCCATTCAAACATCAACTGAATTCCCAGATGTATGCAAGTATGAATAGACTGGTGTTTCATGCATACAAAAACCATAGCTTTACAGATTTTTAAACTTTGCCCTTATGAAGTTATATTTATCAAGGTAGGAGACTAAAGCATGTTGTTTGGGAATTTGGTAACTTGATTCCTAACTGATGGCTCTTTGGACATATGTGTGGGCCTCCGTCCATACTCCTGCCCCAGGCCCTGCACGTGCTGGGCGTGGGCCTGGTTTGAACCAGCCACTGCCACGTGATGCTGTGGCTCATTCTTTCTCTCCTGTGGGTGTAGGCTCATGTTTTCCCTCCCTCAGTGAGAATCAAAACTCGATGCACCCACACGGTGACGGAGTGTGTTAGTAGGTCTTTATTACTCCTGGGTTTCATCAGCATTGCTGCAAACTCTTGCTGAGGAAGACAAGAGTTGTAAATACCATTTTTGTTCATTTCATGAACTTCCCCAAATGGAAAGCATGAACCCACAGACAATGCCCCAAGACCACTTGAACACAAACCCTCTGAAGACCTGCTATGAGGACAAATTCTTAACTATTAAACGGATCCCTGTGTAATCTTCACCAAGTACTGGGATGGATAAAGACATCCTCAAACTGACTCAGAGCCCCAGTCAATGTCCTGACCTGGCTCTCCCCCTTCTGAGGTGCAACTCGGGATCCGTGTGGGTAGAACTATGCTTACCAAGGTCAGTATAAGTTCAATGTTGTCCTTATCAACAGGCTTTCACAGTGATACTTAGGGAGCCAGCTTTTAGCACCAGGAATGTTCTCTGAACGTTCTTTTTTTAATTTTGTGGTACTGGGGATTGAACCCAGGGGCATTCTACCTCCGAGCTACACCCCCAGTCCTATTTTTTATTCTTTATTTTGAAACAGGGTCTCACTAAGTTGTGGAGGGCCTCACTAAGTAGCTGAGGCTGGCTGTGAACCGGGATCCTCCGGTCTCAGCCTCCCAAATGCTGGGATTACAAGCGTGTGCCACCACGCCCAGCTGAACATTCTTATTTATCATTGCAGCCTTGCCTTCAGTCCTACTATTTTCTATTCCCCTTTGCTGCTTCAATATTTTTTAAAAACAAATTATAACTTTTAATTTATTTAACTAGGAGCTACATCCCTAGCCCTTTTTATTTTTTTATTCTGAAACAAAGTCTCCCTGAGGGTCTCACTAAGTTGCTGAGGCTGGCCTTGAACCTGCCATTCTTCTTTCTCAGCCTCTCAAGTACTGGGATTACAGGTGTGTGCCACCACACCCTGCTTAATTTTTTTTTAATTTTTATTTTAAGACAAGGTCTCACTCTGTTGCCTAGATTGACTTTGACCTTGCCATCCTCCTGCCTCAGCCTCTGAGTAGTTGGAATTGTGCCGAGCTTTTCAGTATTGCTTATGGCACTTAAACTTTATTCATTTATGTGCTTATTGTGGTATCCCATCCTAACAATTTAATCTCCATAGAGGCAGGGGCATTCCTGTCTTTAGGGGCAGTCCAGCCTAGAAAAATTGCTGTCCTCTAGTAAATTATTAGTCATTACTATTGAATCAGTGAATATTATCTAATTACTGTTAATGCGAATAACTTAAATTCAAAGTTAACATTTTGGGCAGATATCCTCAAACATTTACTTAGTTTACATCCTACAGATCTTTCTTCCCACTAAAGCAGGCCAAAGAGTACATGTGGAAACCGCTCTGTGGCCCTCTTCTTAAGGGTTTTCCTCGTGTTTCTGTGACTCGGTAGTACTGAGAAAACATGCTCTCGAAGTTTCCCAGGCTAATACGTGGAACTTAGATTCCTTGTTAGGCCACATAACCGTGGTTGCATGACCTTATAACCATTTTCTGAGGAAAGTACTGGCCCCATCCATAAATACCTCCACAGCCCCTCTCCACATGCTTTCAGCCTGGCCTCCACTTGGTCAAAGTGTTTCAAATAAGAGCATGTTAATTAAACCTTCTGATTATTTACATTCCCTATGTTCTTCTGATTCCAGAGAAGTTGTTAACTCTCAGCAAAAGTTCCCTCACGAGAAATACAATATTCACGAGAAAAGGATATGCTATTTCTTCATCCTCCTATGTATCATTAATTTTAATTCTCCTAAATGAAGCCAGATTAAGAGAATGTTTTTAGTCGTTGTTGTTGTTTTGGTACTCGAGTTTGAACCCAGAGTCATTCTACCTCCAAGCTAAAACCCCAACCCTATTTTTATATTTTATCTTGAAACAAGATCTCGCTGAGTTGCTGAGGGACATCACTAAGCTGCTGAGGCTGGCCATGAACCTGAATCCTCCAGTCTCAGCCTCCCAAGTGCTGGGATTACAAGCGTGCACCATCATGCCTGGCTTTTATTTTTTATTTTGAAAAACAGAGTCTTACTACATTGTTGAGGGTCTCATTCCTTGCTGAGGCTGTCCTCGAACCTGTGACCCTCCCGTTTTAGCCTTCCAAATTCTGGGAGTACAGGTGTGCACCACCACACCTGGTTCCTGGATACTTTACTAAAATACAGCTTTGATTCAATGCATTCACTTTTACACAGTGAGGCTCAGTATAGAGATGTAAGGAGAGCTCACTATTGTGTTTACCAAAGGGGTAATGTTGAGAATATTATCTTCTTTATGCTCAAGTAGCAGCTCTTCATAAGTAACCATCGGAGAAATTGCCACAATGACAGGGAAGGCTGTACTTCTGCATATACTCCATTCATTAATCATATCAGTTTCCTTCTCTGCTTTGGTTGTAAGAAAACTCAGAGCCAAATTTGCTTCTTACCCTTGGCAGATATATAGGATCTTCTTGTAAACATTTCTTCCTCTTAACTTAACCATTACTTTTACTTTTCTCCCCAAATCTCCATCCACATTGACCCTTTTATTTCCTTTTTCCCACTTAATTGTATGTACTTCCATAAGTTGCCTCAAGTCCTTTTTGGGTGTAAGTGCAGGTAACATAATAAATACCTATTTCATGTAAGATTTGTTTGAGAATATAGGTGTTTTAATTGTATCTTTTCTACTTGTGCATAACTAGTGTCTTCCTATCTTTTTCTACCATGAACTGAAAAAAAAATTCACCCCAGATGCTAGTTACCAAATGTGAAAAATGCACAATATAATTGATATCTTTTTTCTTTTCTTTCTTCCTTTTTTTTTTTTTTTTGTACTAAGGTGGAACCCAGGGGCATTCTACCTCCAAGTTATATCCCTAGCCCTATTTTATTTTTTATTTGGAAGAGGGTCTCGCTAAGTTGCTGAGGTTGGCCTCGAACCTGCGAAGGCCTTGTGTCAGCCTTCCAAGTATTGGGATTACAGGTGTGCACCAACACACGAACATGGTTGGTGTCTTTTAAAATATGACATGGAATAATCTACTCCCTTTAAATAAATGAAATGGTATGTACTGCAGTTAATTAACCGGTTCTTGTCTATTATTGATTTTATTAAACGTAGCAGCTGTCAACGAACTCTTCATGAGGTCAAGTGATCAAGATTCATGAAGCATTGCACTTCACCTGAGAGACTGAGCTTTCCATTGCTGTGACAAATACCTGAGGTAAATAACTTTAAATGAAGAAAGTTCCAGCTCACTTGACCCTGTTGTCTTTGGGCCTGTGGCTAGGAATAAGAAGCAGAGGAGGTCTGTTCACCTCATAGTATCTAGGAAGCAAAGACAGAGATATAAAAAGCCTGATATCCCAAATCCCTTCAACGACGCATCCAATTACCTAATTTCCTTCAACTAGGCTTCTCTTGTGAAGGTTCCATCACCTCCCAACGGTGCAACAGGCTGGCAACCACACCTTTTTACATGTGGTCTCTGGGAGCATTTAAAATCCAACCCATACAGAGGCTTTGTTCTTGGTTATTGAAATAGAGTAAGTAGAATGAAAAAAATGAGTCTAAGAAAAATAATTTCCAAGTTGCCAATATGGTAACTGATAGTTGGACATTTAAGCCAATCATAATTATTTTTCATGTTGATAATAAATGATTCCTAGTTATTAAAAAAGTCTTTGTTTTGTCTTCCTAGGCCTAAAGTGTGTAGGTCACCTGATTCCCTTCCAAGTCATTCCTTGAATCACTCAGAGCTGAGGATTTGACCTATACCAAATGGTCATGTAATTTCCAGGCTACAGCTTTTAATTTAAACCGAATTGATCTCAAATCACATCAAATCCTGGGATGCCTTTTAGGTTTATAACTCTTTCTTCTCTATGGGAGAAGTTCAGTCTGTGATCCTCTGAGTTATCCAGATGAAAGACTTTCTTGCAAGCCTGTCAGCCTCTTAAAGTCTTGCATTTAAGACTAAGATTCACTGGAAATTGGTCTAGGACATCTGCTTTGAAGAAGAGTCTGACAGTCAATCAAAAGGTAGCAGGTTTCAACTTCTTCTACAGAACCCAAACTATTGTGTACTAAGAAGTACACAATAGAAAACTCTTTGAGCAAGATTTTTCTGTTTATCAACTAACACTGAGAGATGAAAGGAATGGAAGAGTGGGGACAGAAGCTCACAGGGACATGCTGGAAGAACTGTGGGTGGAAGTGTTTCTTTTAACATTTTGTTAAGTGAGGTTTGGAAGCCTAGAGAGGTGAGGGAAAGACCTGAATCAATAGGATGGATGTGGGGGCATGTTTAAGTTGGGAAGAGAAAATCCACAACCATTATTTTAACAAAGAAAAGTTATATGGGGAATTGATTAAACAGACATTGAAGTGAATTGAAATAACACACAGATAGTAGTTACAGAAAGTAGCTTTCATTCTTAGTCCTGGTGAACCAAGAAAAAAAGATGTGGTTCTCAAAATTCTATGAGCTGCAGAGCTGTTTGGCTTGTACTAGTGTCTCAAAGGAGTGTTATTATGAGGCTGGTTCTAATAGGAGGAAACAATATACTACTAAGTTACAGATGTGTTACTGTAATGACCCATAGAAAAATAGAAAGTTGATAGGAACTAGTGACTTCTTTCTGCGTTCTAGTTTCCCTCTAGTTTCTTCTACCATCAGAACATGCCAGGAAACCAGATGGCAAAGGAGAAAAGTGTTTGTAGGATCCCAGACCCAGCATCACAGGGCTAGAAGGCAAAACTTGAGGCTGAGACAATACCTTAATGATGACACAGAGGTGTTATGTAAGGATGAAAAAAAGAGAAAGAAATATCTGAAGACAGAGTTGCTGGGAAAACTGGGAGCTAGAGAGGAGATAATCTTGAAGAAATACCTAGAAAAACTATATTAATTGACAGTTCTTTTTGAAGTGGATTTATGTTCTTTGAAATTGCAATAAAGTGCTGTGACTGTATCTTAATGTGAACATGGAGTGGAAGCACAGCCGCCTACGGACAGTCATGGTTGGCTTCCTTAGGGACAAAACTAAGTAAGATAAGGCATAGCTAAAAGTGATCAATCAAACAAGAAACACAGAAACTAAATATAATAGACTTTCAAAAAGTCATATGCTCTCCTCTCTTTAAAAAAAATAGATTCTCAAAGAGCCAGTACTTTCCTCTTTTTAAAGAAGTAACAAAAAAGGGGATTGGAGGGTGTAGCTCAGTGGTAAAGAATTTTCTTAGCATGTGTGAAGCTCTGGGTTTGATCCCCAGCAATGGGGGAGAAAAAGGGAACACAAATTAGTCCTCTTGTCAAGTCTAAGTTGATAGTGAGCCAGTTCACTCATGTTGGGAAATACTCATAGGAAATATTTTTGCATAGAGCCAAATAATTTAATAATCACTGTCCTAATGTGTGATCTCAGACAAATAACTCTTTGCCCCCCTTTTGTAATATATAAGTGGAATTAGATGAATTTTATCTTCCTTTTTAACATTTAAATATTTATGTCTAAACTAGGCATGGTGGCACACATCTGTAATCCCAGTATTTGGGAGACTGATACAGGAGGATTACAGACTTGAGGCAGGTCTCAGCAACCTAGTGAATCCCCACAGCAACTCAGTGAGATCCTGTTTCTAAAAGAAAAAAAAATGCTGGGAGTGTATTTCAGAGATAAAATGACTCTGGGTTAAATCCCCAGTACACACACACACAAAATTATGTCTGTAAAATTATAATATCCACCCCCTGCCCCCAATCATTATCTTAGGTATTTGTAGTCCAAACTGGAAAACAAAAACAAAAAAAAACCCTGGAAATTCTTTTCTGGTTTTGATTTTTATCACTTCCAAGAAAAGATTTTTCATCAATAGTCTAAGGAATACAGTAACAGTATGTGGACCTGAACAATAGCAGACTTCTATATTTTCCCTCAATCTAAGATATCAAGATTCAATGTAGTGAAACCAAAGACTATGAAAGTGATGAGTCATGAGAAGAGCACACAGCACCCAAGGAAAGACTAATTTTAAATAAAGGACATGTCAGGCTCTGCCAATTTTTTCTATCAAGATGATAGATTCAGTGTTTTGAGACTCTCCTGAACTTGAATATCCTTCTAATACAATCTAAAACCTTTGTTCTTTGTGTGTGCATGTAGGGGGATGAGGGGCGGTACTAGGGGCATTCTACCTCTGAACTACAATCCCAGCCCTTTTTATTTTGAAACAGGACCTTGTTGGCCTCAAACTTGTGATCTCCCTGCCTCAGCCTCTCAAGCACTGGGATTACTGGCATGCCCTACCATGCTCTGTATCCAAAATCATCTTTAAAATTAGTTCATGACTGTAAAAAGATAACTATGTGAGGTAATGCATATGTTAATTAACTAGAGTTAGTCACTCCGCAATTTATATATACTTCAAAACATCATGCTGTACATGATTAATACATATACATTTATTTGCCACTTAAAATATTTAAAAGGTATTTCTTAAGCAAATAAATGGAGAAGGCATGCTATGTTAATAGATTAGAAGACACAAAATCATAAAGTTGGTAATATTTCCCACTTCCCAGTAATTATTATTTTTCCAACTTCTGAAATAGAAACTGGAGAGGGGAGAAATCTTGTCAATGTTCTGATGTCATCTGCCTGCTTAAGTCTCCTTTGCTTGCTTTAAGTCACTATTTCTTAAGCCTGAGGACCCTAGTTACATGAAACGACTTCTGTAGATGCTAGTATGAGCAGTCTATTTTGTCATACTGCAGACTCATCAATAAATTGAAAAAGATTATTCTTGTGATGGAACAAGAATCAATGTAATTTTCTGCACTACCACAGATATGATTGATTTCTCAGTGTCTTCATTAATGGTGTGGAAGAATGAACAAAATGAATAAAAGTTATTTCCTCTTCTGTCTTTGTGGATGCTGAGACAGTTCTTCATGTTTTGAATGTGCCGGGTCTACTGAGATTTCCCAAGATTTTACTGGAGAGGAGAAGAAAGAGTGTGTTTTGTTTTGTCAGAGTAGAAGAGGTCTGTGGGTTAACCTTGGGAAGAGGGCGTGGGCTCACCTTGAATTGAGGAAGGGATTTATAGAAACCTGAAGGACCAAAGGTGTGGAGATCTGTGGAGAGCAGTGCACTGCCTGCTGGTGTTGACTGTGTCGCTCCCGGAGACCTGGCACTGACATGGCCAAGCTCTCAGTGGCGAAACTTGCCACAGAAGGAATGAACACCATTATCTTAGTCCATTTAGTTCTGCTGTAGCAGAATATCTGAGATTGGGAAATTCATAAAGAACAGATATTTGTTTTAGGTGTGAAGGCTGGAAAGCTCAAGATCAAGGGGCTGGCTTCTGTTTAGACCTTCTAACTGTGACCTTCCATGGTGGAAGGCAGAAGGACAAGAGAGTGTGCATGCACATGTGTGAGGGGCAGGGGCTGAACCTATCCTTTTATCAGGAACCCACTCCCAGCACATGAATTTTGGGAGACATACTCAAACCATAGCAACTGTGGGCTGACATATTGGCCTTCACCCGGGCACATAGACAGGGAAAATGAGTATCAGCAGTGAGCATATGGAACAAACACTAGAAGGTATTCATAGAATTTCTCCAATTGTATAAACACTAGAAGTCTTGTGCAATATTAAGAGAGAGGTAGAGGCCTCCAAAGTGACCAGTATTGAGTTTCCTCCCAAACAGATGATGTTAACAAGTTAGAAGTCAATATGTGAGCAACAAAGTCACAATATACAATGCTATATATTTGCTGAGGGGATCAGAGTTGTGTAATAATCTACCATTATTTTAGAAAAGGTTTTTATTTACTTATTATTAATTCTAAATTCACAGACCAAACTGTAATTATTTTTTGACTATACTATGTGGCTAGTATGATTAGACAATTACAACACAGAAATTAATAATGGAAATAATAGAACTTTGTGGTTTGCAGAACACTTTCACCATTATCTTCTCTTTTTGCCTTCTTAACAATTCTATGAGGTGACTCTGTTCTTCATTTATGAGTAAAAACCTGAAGGTCAAAGGTCACTTGAGCTACTTGCATAAAGGAAATAAATCTAAGAGTTAGATGTTGTCAAGTAGATACCTGTGAACTGTTAGTATTCAAGTTTTACAAATGAGGAAACAAGCTGAGAAAGATGAAGCCCTTCTACCTGTTGTACAACTGTGTGCACAGGGCGGATCTGAATCTGTGACTCCAAGTTCCCACTGGAATAAACTCTGGACCAAGATGGTGCAGAGAAAGCCTGTTCCAAGACAAGGAACAGCTTGTATGAGGGAATGAAGTGACAGAGTATATTAGGCCTCCTCCAAGCAATTTTTATTTTGAAAATGTTCTAGCTTAGGGAAGTATTAAATAAATAGTTCAATGAACATTCTTCCCCTAGATTCACAACTTTAACATTTTGGCACATTTGAAAATAAGTTGCTGATGAACATGGTGGCACATGCCTGCAATCTTAGTAGTTAGGAGGCTGAGATCTGAGGGTTGCAGATTCAAGGTCAGCCTTAGCAACTTAGCAACTTAGTGAGATTGTTTCTTTTTTTTTTTTTTTTTTTTTTGCGGTACTGAGGATTGAACTCAGGGGCATTCTACCTCCGAGCTATACCCCCAGCCCTATTTTTTTATTCTTTATTTTGAAACCGAGTCTCACTAAGTTGTGGAGTACCTCACTAGGTAGCTGAGGCTGGCCGCGAACCCGGATCCTCCGGTCTCAGCCTCCGGAATGCTGGGATTACAAGTGTGCGCCACCACGCCCGGCTTGTGAGATTGTTTCTAAATGAGAATAAAATAGGGTAAAATGCCCCTAGGGTCAATCTCTAGCACTAGGAAAAAAAAAAAAAAAAAAAAGAATTGCAGATGTAATAATATCTCAACTTTTGAATGCTTCTATGTACCCTACTAAGAACATAGCCATTCTTATAGTTGAAAGATTTTTTATCTGAGTCCTAAAAAGCGCATATATTTTAACAAAAAAAGAAGGTGTAGCCAGGCGTGCTGGCACGTGCTTATAATCCCAGCATTTGGGAGGCTGAGACCAGAGGATCTGGGTTCGTGGCCAGCCTCAGCTACCTAATGAGGCATTCCACAACTTAGTGAGACCCTGTTTCAAAATAAAGAATAAAAAATAGGGCTGGGGGTGTAGCTCAGAGGTAGAATGCTCCTGAGTTCAATCCCCAGTACCGCAAAAAAAAAAAAAAAAAAAAAAAGAGAGAGAAGGTGTGGTAACATATTATATTTACTGTAATCACTATATGATATGAAATAGAAGAAGTCTGACTTTTTAGGGTTTAAATTAGTGTTTAGAAAAATTATAACTATTTTAATTTAATTTTAATGGGTGCAGATGTGTATTTAGTTTTCATGCATCATCACTTTTTATTTTTATAATAATCATTGAGCCAGGCGTGGTGGCGCACGCTTGTAATCCCAGCATTTGGGAGGCTGAGACCGGAGGATCCAGGTTCGTGGCCAGCCTCAGCTACCTAGTGAGGCACTCCACAACTTAGTGAGACTCGGTTTCAAAATAGAGAATAAAAAAATAGGGCTGGGGGTATAGCTCGGAGGTAGAATGCCCCTGAGTTCAATCCCCAGTACCGCAAAAAAAAAAAAAAAAAAAAAAAAAAAAAAAAAAAAAAAAAAAAAAAAAAAAAAAAAAAAAAAAAAAAAAAAAAAAAAAAAAAAAAAAAAAAAAAAAAAAAAAAAAAAAAAAAATCATTGATGACAATGGAAGCAGATTTTTTTAAAAAAAATCAAGTTAGTTTTGCTTCTCACCTCCTACTGCTGTCAGTATAACTGGTCCTTGAACTCTCTGTTTGAAGCACAATAGATGAAAGAAAAGTGAAAATATATTTATATATTTGGGGTAATTATTTAGAGGCAAATTATGCTAGCCACTGAGCAACTACCTTAGTGGATAGCGTGGCAAAAGTGTTTCAAGAGAAGTAGGACAGGCACTTAGATAGTTTGACCTCCTGGGCTCTCTGAAGGGCTTATAACTGATACTTCATGTCTCTTCAGTTTAACTATTTGTCCCCAAATAAGGAAATAACAGATGCAGCATTTTCTTTCTAATTGCTATACATATGTGATGAGGAATCTTTGTGTGTGTGTGTGTGTGTGTGTGTGTGTGTGTGTGTGTGTGTGTGTTTTACTGGGAATTGAACACAGGGGCATGCCACTTCTGAACTACACCCCCAGCCCTAGTTTTAATTTTTGTTTTGAAATAGAGTCTTGCTAGGTTCTTGAGGTGGTCCTTGAACCTGTGATTAGCCTCCCAAGTACTGGGATTACAGGTGTATGCCACCATGCCTGGCTATGAGAAATTATTTTTGTACAGTTTTTGAAGTCCTGGTAAAGACAGTAAGAAAGGTAGCTTTACGCTCACTTTTTTTTTTTCTAACTGACATATACAGAAATATACTTTTGTGAAATTTTCTTTAATTCATGGGGATTCCGATGAAACTCAGTTCTGGTCATGAGGACAATGAGTTGAGAGTAGAGAGAGGAAGAAAGGAGCTGTAATGAGCCATGTTTCTGAATTTCTTGGTTTTTATATCTGGCTATAAGTTCTTATAACTAACCAGAGTCCATGAAAAGTCAGGAGAACGTTTTGCATAAGGAAGGACGGACTTAAAAGCCACAGAAGTAAGGTCAAGGAGAAAGAGGAGAGAGAGGGAGGGAGAAACAGAGGAGGAGGAGAAGAGGAAGGGGAAAGGAGACAGGGAGGAGGGAGAGGAGAAGGAGGGAGAGAGAGAGAAGAGTAGAAGGAGAGGAGAGAGGCAAAAAGAAAGAAAAGAAAAGGGATGATCTTTTCTTTTACTAAATGCAAGAAGATGGCTATTTTGATGAACCTGAATCCAAGCAAGGAACAGAGATGAGCTGGATAATGTAGAGGAGCCATCATGCACCACCAGCCTCTTCCATGGAATTTGTGGGAGAGAATATGACTTAAACCCAAGGTCATAGACTAACAGTAAGATTATTCCTCATGGATTTTACGATTTCTCCCTTTTACAGTAACCTGAGGTAGTATATGTATGCTCACAATATAATACAGATCTAATGGGGAATTTACTTCAATCTGTGGATTTGGGGGTGGGAAGAAAAGAATCATAGGACTTAAGATTGGGCATAAGTAACATAACGAGAGCAGTCCAGGGAGGTAGATAAGAGCCCTGGCAATACAAGGCTTAGGTATGCTAAGGAGCTCAGACGTTTTTCTATAGATAATAGGGAAGTACTTGAAGATTTAGAAAGAGGGGAGGAGTAGCAAGGTCAGACTTTGGTTTGTAGACACTCAGTTGGGAGAAGCATGTGGAAAAATGGACTAGAACTGGTGACTGACACAATAGTCCAGATGAGAATTAAAGACCAGAGTTGGAGTAGAGTAGAAGGTTTACAAAAGAGAGAAGGAACACTAAATAATAAGGATGCAAAATTACAGACTGAGTCGGGTGTGGTGGCGCACACTTGTAATCCCAGCATTTGGGAGGCTGAGACCAGGGGATCAGGGTTCATGGCCAGCCTCAGCTACCTAGTGAGGCACTCCACAACTTAGTGAGACCCTGTTTCAAAATAAAGAATAAAAAATAGGGTTGGGGATATAGCTCGGAGGTAGAATGCCCCTGAGTTCAATCCCTAGTACCTCAAAAAAAAAAAAAAAATTAGACTGTTATGCTATAATTATTTTAGTTTCATTTTTAGAGAATTAGTGATAGCATAGTTAAAATACCAATTGATGAAGAATAGAGAATTATTTAAAATGATCCCACCTTTTTGGTACATGAAGTTGCCATTTACTGAGATAAGATAGGAAGAACAGCTCATGTTTACCAGGGTGAAGAGGTAGGAGGCCAATAGAAGGGATGGATAGAGATGATGAATTCAGTTTTGGATTTGCTGAATTTTACATATGCATATTTTAGTAGAAACAGTCAATTGGCAGCTTGAATTGTACATCTAAAACTTAGAAGTCAGGCCTGGTGGTGCACACCTGTAGCCTCAGTAGTTGGGAGGCTGAGACAAGACGATTGCACATTCGAAGACACCCTCAGTAATATAGCAAGACTCTTAGAAGCCTAGCAAGACCTTGTTTAAAAAAAAAAAAATTGGTTCAGAGATAGAATGCCACTGTGTTCAATCCCCAGTACCACAGACAAACAAACAAGCAAGCAAACAAACAAACACAGAGGTGAAGTCAGAACTGTAAGTAAAAATCGGAAGTCAATTGTATCATAAGTAATAGTTAAGATTATGAGCATGGATAGGATCCACTAATGGTATTATTGATAGCAAGAAGATCTGTAGACTGAGGAATAAGACCTAGGATAAACCAGTGGAGCGAAACCCTTTAGTGATTGTCTTCCCACAGAAATATCAATTTTAATACTTATTCACTCATGAAACTACCTTCATAGGAGCTAAGAAAAATCAGGACTACAGTACCTGGTTTTAGCATAATAATATGATGTTACATTGAAGAGGTTGGAGGAAAGAGTTGCTCATGTCATCCTTCCCTCCACTCAAGCATCAGTGCAGAGATGTTTCTTGCCTGGGCGAGGGAGAGAAAGTGAGGTGCAAGACACAGACTTGGAAATCAGTCCCAGGTTGCAGTGGTTAGACCTAGAACAAAGCAGAGTCCCATGTTCCCTTTCCCCAGGCCAATACCCAAGGACTGAGACCCTGGAACTGTGTTAGCCAGGCTGGCAAAGATCTGCCTTCATCACCCCATCTCTAAACTCAGGCAGCACAGTGTGCAGAAAGACTCCATCTTCTAGGGCAACAGGACAGAGAAGTAAGCATAGTACTTTGGCTTGGGACTCAGTGCCAGGCCAGCAAAATTCAACACCAGGTGTATCTCAGTGACTCTGTCCCCAGGCCTGTGCCCATGCACAGGGTCCCTGGGCTTGTCCTGATGGACTTGCATTCTGGTCAGCATTGCCTCCTGCTGGTCTCAGCAATCTCAGGCCATGAGGATGTCATAGCAGTGGGCAGGTGACAACAGGATGGACCTTGGTACTGCCCTTCTGTTACATTGGTCTTAGTGGACTGTGGGCTTTCAGTGCAACCCAGAATTGGGATGTAGGTGATTACAGGACTGCCCATTCCATCCGTTCTCCACACCCAGACAGCTCAAGAAGAAGCCACTGTCTGCTTGGGAAAGAAGGAGGATGTGGGCACAACTCATTGCTTAGCACACCAGGGCTGGACTGTCATGGGCAATATCCCATGGCACCTGACCATGAGAACAGATGAGGCGTCTGGGACCACCCCAGCCCCAGGGGGGGTTCCAGTAGTGACAGACCATTCTATTTAAGCACTCCCCCAGTCCAGCCTGGACAAACTGCCCAAAGTGAATTTGCAATGAACTGGGCCAGGGGTGCCTTCTAGCGCTGACACAGTGACAACATACCAACTGCAGACTTGCAACAAACCTGAATTTAGGGCTCCACCTAGTGCTGAAATAGAGGCAGTGACCACAGGCCAAGACAACAACCAGCCTCCTTAGAATTTCCAAAAAGATCGGCACAAACAAAGCCAGGTTATTGAGACTAGAATAAATGATTCTTAGGTTTAGCCAATGTCAAACCTGGGTGGAATCCATAGAAGCTTCCTGATGAGCATTTGAGAGTCACCTTTGCTGCTTTGTAGTCACTCAGTTGATGGAAGCTTTTTCAGAGAAACTCGAAAGTGCCAAGTTCCCCCATGAACCCCTTAGCCCTGTGCTTCAAGCTGTGGTCATGAGCGCCTGATCAACTCTCCTGACCTTTGGTGCTGAATTCTCTGACGTTTCCTACCCTGGCTCTTCTATCCTTCAGATAAGCCCTGTTTCTTATATTAAATCTAGAATTCTTGAGCAGATTTGCTTTTGTAATAAAATCCAGACTGAAAAAGATAAAGGTCAAAGATCAGGGTCTTTTGCAGTTGTTCAGATGAGAGAGCATAAATATTAAAAGAAAGGTAGGTGTAATTAAAAGTAAAAATGAGAGAAGTCCTGGAGGCAGTGGGGGTGTTTGACAATCGTTAAATGGACTCTCTTTGAGAGACACAGCAGTATGAAGGCCACTTAAAAAGATGCAGAGATATTGTTATTACCTGACACCCCAAATTAGCTGATGGCTGTACCTTTAAATTAAATGTATCATGGAATGTATGTCACATCATAATTGTATTATTGTAGTAAATGAGTATTACCTATTCAATTTTTGTGTACTATACATATTATGTTTAGCATAGCTATGTCTTCAATTCATAGCTTAGTAGAAGTGCTAAATATAACTAAACACAGGTATTGACATTAAAAAAAGGGGCTCTCTTTGAGTGGGAAGAGGAAAGAACATACTTTAAATGTGGAAAGAAGGGACAGGCATGGTGGAGCACACCTGCAACCCCAGTGCTTAGGAGGCTGAGATAGGAGTATCATAGGTTCGAGGCCAGCCTCAGCAACCTAGAGAGACCCTGTGTCAAATAATAATAATAATAATAATAATAATAATAATAATAATAATAATAATAATAATAAGTCTGTGGGTGTAGCTCAGAGGTAGAATGCCCCTAGGCTCAATCCCCAGTATGAAATAAGTAAGTAAATAAATGAAATTAAGCCAAAGTAACTCACCTATGTTAATTAAAATATCAAACAATAAAGATGAGCCTAAAAAGATACCAATACAATAAAGATTCAGTAGTAACAATGTCCAATTTTTTACCGAGTGTTTTCTGGGCAATTTTTATGAACTCTTTCAATCTGGGCCTCACTCTTTTTATACCCAGTTCTGTTCTCTGGGGTCAATGTCTTCTAGCCATTTCTATCTTGAATTCTCCTGAGGGTTTCTTTCATACCTTCAATAAATTTAGATCACCATTTCTTCATTTATCAACTTTGTATATTATTTTGAAACAGGTGGTCACTTTTGAAAGCTGCTTTGATGGTTCCAAGCACTGGGTGCTGCACAAGGGTAGCTTACACTGAAAGAATGTGACTCATAAGGATTTTCTTATGGAGGGGGCAGAGGGTACTGCAGATTGAACCCAGGGACATTCTACCTCTGATCTACACCCATAGCCCTATTTTATTTTATTATTTTATTTTGAAACAGGGTATCCCCAAGTTTCTGAGGCTGGTTTCAGCCTCCCAAGCACCGGGACCACAGGTGTGCATCAGCACACCCAGCTGGGATTTGGTATTTGTAAAAAAGAAATATGTAATGTACTTTTATGGCTATAGACCAGTACGTATAAAAAACGTAATCAAGCATAGAAATGTTCAAATACAGTTTATTAGTCTTTTCTTTTTTCTTTTTTCTTTTTTTTTTGCGGTACTGGGGATTGAACTCAGGGGCATTCTACCTCAGAGCTATACCCCTATACCCCCAGCCCTATTTTTTATTCTTTATTTTGAAACCGAGTCTCACTAAGTTGCGGAGTGCCTCACTAGGTATCTGAGGCTGGCCGCGAACCCGGATCCTCCGGTCTCAGCCTCCCGAATGCTGGGATTACAAGCGTGCACCACCACGCTCGGCTTATTAGTCTTTTCTGATAACACAAAGCAGACTAGAGTTACCTCTTCCTTTTTGTCATGAGGAACTACAATTGGTTGGAGTTGCCATTCAAAACAGTACGCATAATATGCTATAAAGGATCTGAGCTTAACTATAGGACTGATGTGTACCAAATGACACATTTTGAGCATTTGTAAAATAATGGGTAGTTCCTTTTATCAATGAGTTTTGAGTCTACGTTCATATTTAACCTAATTGCCAAGTCATACATTTATTAGAGTGTTCATTTCATTTTTGAATCATTCTGAGTATGGTAAGCATACTCATGAAGCAATCTGTGTAACTCTTTTGTCTCTTCTTCCTAATAAAGGGTTCATTAAAAAAAAAAAAGAAAAGGAAAACAGAAAAACATCCAATGAAATGTGAAAGATTTAAACTTACTTATATTTGAACTAATTCCATCTTACACAATAGGAAATGGTATTATTTTTCTACACTGAAAGAACAACTTCTAAAAGAAAGGGGAAAAAATCCTCTTCTCTGTATTTCTAGTCAGATTTCTGGCAGTGGAGCCACACTTTGGGTCATTATGAACAGGCTCCTTTGAGCTGGTTCACGTGGGGAGCACTAATCCTGCCGGCAGCCCGAAATAGGCTGTCAACACTGAACTGAACTATTTCAATAGTTTTTTTTTTTTTTTCTCCCCTTGCAATTATCTTTGTGCTGCTCGCTCGCCAAAATGGAGAGATAAGATGACTCCAACATTGACATTGAAATTAGTTCAATTAGGATGTTGGCAGGAGAATGGCGCCCCCTCCCCCCCCCAGCCTGGGCCAGTGCTTTGGAGAAGTTTGCATGTGGTCAAAGGGTGCGCATGGAATGGCTTTGGCAACAGTGGACACCATCCAGTGCCATCCAGCGCGTGGCAAGTTACCCTGTGTCCTTTGTTCACTCTGGGTTCTGCAACTTTCCAAAATACTTTTGGGCACTTGGGGATTTTATCATATTCAATAAGGAATTGATGATGTCAAAGTTATTGCATGATATATGCTCTCTCTCTTCAGTATATGTCATTTTTTTCCCCTTCTATACAGATAAATGTAAAAGACTCTAGATTGTTAATCTTGAGAGCAGAAAAAAAAAACAAAAAAACAAAAAACTGTTAGATCCTGCTGGCCTCTGGTGAATATATTCACTACTCTCTGTAATGGTTTAGAGCTTCTGATTTGGGGAGCACACACTTGAATTTTATTTATTTAATATATAATAATGGCACTTGCCAACAATAGATCTCATTGCTAGAATAATCACTGAATAGGTAACATAATCACAGACAAATACTAATTTTTTTTTTTTTTTTTTGCGATACTGGGGATTGAACTCAGGGGCATTCTACCTTCAAGCTACACCCCCAGCCCTATTTTTTATTCTTTATTTTGAAACCGAGTCTCACTAAGTTGCGGAGTGCCTCACTGGGTAGCTGAGGCTGGCCGCGAACCCGGATCCTCTGGTCTCAGCCTCCCGAATGCCGGGATTACAAGCGTGCGCCACCACGCCCAGCTGACAAATACTATTTATTGAGTTACTTTTTTTTTTTTTTTTGGTGCTGGGTATTGAACCCAGGGACATTTTACTTCCAAGCTGCATCCCCAGACCTTTTTTTATTTTTTAACTTTTATTTTACAACATGGTGTTACTATGTTGCTGAGGCTAGCCTCAAATTTTTGATTCTCCTGTCTCAACCTCCCAAATACTGGGATTACAGGCATGGGCCACGGTGCCAGGCCATTATTTTTCTTTATATGTTGAGTTTGTAACATTTTGGATTTGGATGTATTGGTTAAATATTATGTACATATGTGCAAATTAATTTAACTTTTCCTTTTTACTATAGTGTTACTTATGTGTCTCAACATTATATTTCTTTCTCTCTTTTTTCTTTTTTTCTATGTGTGGTGTGTGGTACTGGGGATTGAACTCAGGGGCATTCTACCTCCAAGCTATACCCCCAGCCCTATTTTTTATTCTTTATTTTAAAACAGGGTCTCACTAGGTTGATGAGAGTCTCACTATTTGCTGAGACTGTCCTCGAACCTATGATTCTTCTGTCTCAGCAATAAGCATTTGTGTATATGTCACCCGGCTTCCACGATCATCAATATTTTGCTGTTAGTACTTCAGCTAGTTCTTGGCACACCGTAGTTAGGTAAATATTTACTGAATGAATGAATGAATGAATGAACGAATGAATGAATTAATGAAAATCCTGATGGGAGAAAAATGACATGTTACTGTTTTATTCTGTGTTGGGGATATTGGATATTGGCATGTTGCATTTAGTTTCTTTTTCTTGTGCTAGCTTCAATGACATACTAAATACTATTTTGGAGCTAGGTAGGTGGAGAAAAAGTTTCAGAAGTAGATTAGAAGCTGGGCGTGGTGGCACAGGCTTGTAATCCCAGCATTCGGGAGGCTGAGACTGGAGGATCCGGGTTCTCGGCCAGCCTCAGCTACCTAGTGAGGCATTCCGCAACTTAGTGAGACCCTGTTTCAAAATAAAGAAAGAAAAATAGAGCTGGTGGTATAGCTCAGAGGTAAAATGCCCCTGAGTTCAATCCCCAGTACCGCAAAAAAAAAAAAAAGGATAAAAAGTAGGGCTGGGTGTATAGCTCGGAGGTAGAATGCCCCTGAGTTCATTCCCCAGTACCGCAAAAAAAGAAGTAGATTGGAGAAAAAAAAAGACTCATTTTAAAATCATATTTTATTACGAGTGACAAGAAGCTATATAATAGCTAGTCACCTGAGTAGCAGATTGTTACACTACCAGTTTCAATTGCTGACAGTCAAAGACATAGTTCGAGATGTCACACTGCCCTTCACCTAGTGGAGGAAATAGCTAAGTGAGTGGATAAGTCAGATCCTTTCAGGGCAGAGGGCTGAAAAAGGATCTGAAGCAACAACCCGGAGCAGAGCCTACTGGGTGAGCCCGTCTGGTGAGCAGGAGGAAGAGGAACCACTTCAACCAGGTCTGGACATGAGCAGAAGATGAATGGAGACTTGGGGAAGAGGATCACTCTTTCTAGGAGAGGAGCATTATCAAAGCAAGGAGATATGGAAGAGCTTGGTAGGGAGTGTGTGTGTGTAAATCATTCTCATCCTATTCACTCTGGCCTGGTTGACTGAAAATTCACCCAAGTCCTTCTTCTGTCTTTAGATTTCCCCCCTTCTGTCAGTTCCCAGCATAGTCACCAGAACGATACTGTGTGTAAGTCAAAGGGCTTATGCTAGGGTTTGAACCCAGGGGCATTCTACCTCCAAACTACACCTGCAGCTCGATTTTATTTCTTATTTGGAAGCAGGGTCTCACTAGATTGCTGAGAGCCTTTGCTAAGTTGCTGAGGCTGGCTTTTTTTTTTTTTTTTTTTGCGGTACTGGGGATTGAACTCAGGGGCATTCTACCTCCGAGCTACACCCCCAGCCCTATTTTTTTTTCTTTATTTTGAAACAGGGTCTCACTAAGTTGTGGAATGCCTCACTAGGTAGCTAAGGCAGGTCGCGAACCCGGATCCTTTGGTCTCAGCCTCCCGAATGCTGGGATTACAAGCCTGTGCCACCATGCCCAGCTCTGAGACTGGCTTTGAACCTGCGATCCTCCTGCCTCAGTCTCCCAAGTACTGGGATTACAAGTGTGGGCCACCAGGCCCGACAAAAAGGGTTTATTTTTTAAGATAATAGTGAAGTATTGCCGGGCGTGGTGGCGCACGCTTGTAATCCCAGCATTCGGGAGGCTGAGACCGGAGGATCCGGGTTCGCGGCCAACCTCAGCTACCTAGTGAGGCACTCCGCAACTTAGTGAGACTCGGTTTCAAAATAAAGAATAAAAAATAGGGCTGGGGGTGTAGCTCGGAGGTAGAATGCCCCTGAGTTCAATCCCCAGTACCGC